>SZWC01015011.1:35827-47948 GCA_023375785.1 Penium margaritaceum
GAGAGAGAGAGAGAGAGAGATTGACAGGGGGATAGACAGAGAGAGGTAGAGATAGAGATAGGGAGAGAGAGAGAGAGAGAGAGAGATAGAGAGAGAGAGAGAGAAGGAGATCTGGAGAGGAAGGGAGCAAGTGAAGGACACCAACTGGCACGCTAACAGGGAGGCAGTGAGAGTTTGAAAAGGTGAGGCACACAATGGGGCATGGAAGAGGACGGTGCAGGGTTGCAAGGACCTTACCCATAATTGGTGAGGAAAGCGTCCGGGGCACAAACAGCACCATCATGATCGCTGCAAGAACAGCTTGAGCAATGAAAGGAGCAGCTCAGCCCATCCTCAACAGTGACTTCGTCTCGCTGATGCGCAGGGCGCTGAGTACGCTGTAGGGTTCGAAGCCGGAAGGACTTGCATGTACATAGGTAGGGAAGTGCAGAGTTCTTGCGCTAAGTGCACGTAAGCAGGACTGGATGCAAGAGTGAGTGAAGCGATGTGCTGTTTGGGATCAATGGCAGTCGCAGACCAAAATGACTCTGAGAGAAATCAGCGCAATGATGTCATGTGAGTGGGTGAGGCTAACCCAGTGAGCTTTAACGGCATCGACGGTGATTGGGGTGAGGCTTACCCACTGTTAGTCACATGATGAAAGATGACCAGATTAGAGCTGCCCTTGAAGTTTATAGCCAGGCCGGCCTTTCTTATAAGGCCACGGAGGATAGTGGTGGTGGGTGGGGAGGCGAGGGGGGGTGGAGGGGGGGGGGGCATGAAGCCCCTTCCCTTACCCTCCGCCCCAAGCCTTGTGTGTGGTTGCTGTTTTTTTGCTACATTGTCTGTGTTTTGCTGCTGCTTCCTTTGCTTCTCTACCACCACAGACGCCGTTGCCGCATATCTTGCCGCCTTTGCTCCTATTTTCCTTTTCGGGCAGCTCCGGGGAGGTACCAGTTTCTCTGTTAGTTTTTTTTTTTTTTTCATTATGGCCTTCTCCACAGAGGAAACAACCCCCACCACACCTTGCGCACGCCACTCCAAACGTGCTCTGGCAATGGGGAAGTGGCTCAATTGCCCTACATGCTCACCTATCAGCAGACATCAGGAACGCTGCTCCTGCAGCGGTCACGCCGCTGGGAAGGCGGCTTTAGCCGCTTTCAGCGGCAGAGGTGGTTGGCGTACTGATGAGGCCTCACACCAAACTTGCCGCATTGCGGTATGCGGTAGGCCTTTTTCCCCCCTAAAACAGCGCGGCTCCGTTTTCCAAACCATATTTTGCTTCGACACTGGTTAGTTGGGCGCGGACAGGTTTTACACGGCTGCAAAGACCTTTCCCTCCACGGCAACGTTGACATCTGATGTAAGAGGCTGCGCGGGAGAAGTTCTGCTGCCGATGCATCGTTTTTTCGGCCGCAATTGCGAGCTGCCATCCTGCATCATACCTCTGATGTCATTTTTTACGATAAAAGAAGATGTTAAATTTTTGGAGAACGGCGATTAAATCGACGGCCAAGCTAGGAACATTTGAAGTTTCAAACTTTTCGTTTGAATTTTGAACGTGTCGAGGCCGCTCCGTCATGCGACGCGACCGGGCGGCGTGTCGCGTGGAGCTCCTCGAGGCGCATCCCGGGCATGCACCGTGCATCCCTGCATGCTCTTAAGCCAGGAGTTCACAAGTACAGTCCACCAGTCCACCAGTTCAAACCAGTCATCCGCCATGGCTTCCCCCTCCGCTACACGTGCTGCCACCTCTCCTGAGCGCAACCCCACGTCAGTTACTTCGCCACCCTGCTACCTTGGGTCGCAGTTCGCCGCGTGGTTGAGCCCCACGTTCATTTGCCAGCACCATAACGTCATCGCCTCTGCTTCATGGACAGCTCCCCGCCGTCACGAACGCAACCATGGCAAAGAACCGCCATTCAACACCCAGCCATTGGTCGGTGATGACAATGCAACCTTCGCACACGGTACGCATGTTCCTAAGCCCCCTTTCTGCTCGGACTACCGTTTCAACTTCGGTCCCAGTGACATGCCCCCCCTGCCATCGTTGCCAAGCCTGCGCATCTATCGGGTGCCGACGCAAACCATGCATCGTCGCAGCAGCAGGACGTGTCTTCTGCACCGGCATCTTCTTTCAACGCGGCGCCTTCAATTGCAGCTTCTGTAGGTNGAACGCAACCATGGCAAAGAACCGCCATTCAACACCCAGCCATTGGTCGGTGATGACAATGCAACCTTCGCACACGGTACGCATGTTCCTAAGCCCCCTTTCTGCTCGGACTACCGTTTCAACTTCGGTCCCAGTGACATGCCCCCCCTGCCATCGTTGCCAAGCCTGCGCATCTATCGGGTGCCGACGCAAACCATGCATCGTCGCAGCAGCAGGACGTGTCTTCTGCACCGGCATCTTCTTTCAACGCGGCGCCTTCAATTGCAGCTTCTGTAGGCGGGTCTGATGTGTCCGCATTTGGTGCACTTGGGAAGAACTGGTGGACACCAGCGAAGGACGTGGAGCTGGTCCGCATGGCGCTGGACTACGCCGGAGAGTTCCGCAAGCGTTGTGGCTGGCGGGCCGCCATGCATGACGTCCTCTTGAAGCAGTGGGGCCAGAATTTGAGCCCTGGCGAGGACCTCGGCGCGGCGCAGATTTGCAGCAGGCTGCAGAACGTGGAGAAGCGGTGGAAGCTCGCCACCGACCTCGTGGGTAAGAGTGGCTCGCAGCTCAACCGTTCCTCATGGACGATTGAGCTGCCAGTCGAGCAGTGGGACCTGGTTAAGCGGCTGAACCCGGGGCAGGCCAAGTTGCAAGGGAAAACCATCCCATGGTTTGACCTTGCAACAAAGCTATTCACTCTGGATGCCGCTTGTGGTGATGAAGGGATAGGTTCGGATCTTCCCCCCATGCATGTACCTGACATGGAACTGGATGCTGGGGATGCCAGTGACAGCCCAGATGATAATGACCGCCGCGTGCGTCGGAAGGGGGTGTTAGAAAGACAGTTAGAGAAGATTGTGAAAACTGCTGCGAGACTTGAATGCATCATTAAAGATGAGGGGCCGAGATCTTCATGGGGGCTTGCACTTGAAGCAGTCACGAGTGATGACAACATTCACTTTGACAACAAACTTAAACTACTTGATTTTCTCAAGTGTGATGAGCATTTATGTGAGCTGTATGTGTAAATGTGAGGCAAGCTTAGCAAGCAGGTGGCAACGCACATCGTTGGGCATGACCCTGCCAGAACGCATGCAGACTGTGTCGCTGCGAACAAGCAAGCCACGGCCGCACACATCCTGGAAAATCCAGTGATCCGCCCTCGGGCGTTCCGCGCCAAGGTTGCGCTGGCAGCGGCATGCACAACTGCGGTTGCTGCAGGATACTTTCACACTGCTGAAGAGCTGGCTGCAGAGCCAGAGGCTTTGGATGAGGAGGTGGAGGGGGAAGAGGTGGGTGAGGGGGCTTTCTGATCAGTTCTTGTAACCTTGCATGCTTCATTAAAAAAAAAATTATTCTCGTTCTGCAACGTAAACTGGTAGTCATCCCACATGGCTCTTCATATGGTTAACCTACGATCTTGCATGACTGCATCCCCGTGATTTCTGTTCGAACGGGGTACCCTCGCTGGTGTTTGTCTGCACACTTGCCCACCGTTGATTGGAATGTCAACGGACTGCTGCTCATGGATGAGATTATGCATAACCAGACATGACATGACAAGTTGAGCCTGGAACTGAGTGTTAAATGCAGGTACACCATTGAGGATGCGAAATCTTGCTTTCAGAACTCCAAAAGTTCTCTCAATCATGCTTCGGGCAGACGCATGCCGTAGATTGAACAGCTCCTCGCGATCAACGGGACGATGTGCGCCCTCGCCGAACTCTTGCAGGTGGTACGCCCGACCTCTGTATGGCGTGAGCAGGCCGTATCCTTCCGGGAAGGCTGCATCGGCCAACAGATACTTGTTAGGTGGCAGGGTGAACCCACGTCGCAGCGCGTTGTTAAACATCCTTGTGTCGTAGGCCGAGCCCTCCCAACCCACGGTGGCGAAGGTGATCTTCAGCTCCTGGTTGCATGCAGCCAGGACGTTCTGTGAAAACTATTGATGACGGTTGATGAATGCCACACAACGCGCACCACGGACGATGACTGGCACGTGTGTACCGTCAATCGCACCTACGCAGTCTTCAAAGTACTGTAAGTAGTCTGCACGGCCCGCCCATGCAGTTGGCATGGGGTCGCCAACGCGGGGCTGACGGATGATGGTTGGAGAGAGGCTGGTCAGGGCATGCACCACCTGGCAAAGGACGCGGGTGATGGTGTATGCTCCACACTGAAATCGTTCCATGAGTTGCCGGCTTGACATCCCGATGTCAGAACATTCCTTGAAGCAGTGGCTGCTGAGTGGGTGTGGTCCGATGTGCAGGCGAGCCGCCAGGCGAGCCACAGCACCCGAGGCGGGGGCTGAACCTGTTGAAGGTGCCACAGCACTTGAGGGACGAGCACGATAAGTCAGGAGATCACAGAGGACGCGGTGCATAAGCACGTGCGCTGAGAGACTGAACAGATGCTGTGCAGTTGGAGGAGCAAGCTAGATATGAATGAGTGGAGGCAGTGCCGAGGCGCGGGCCAAAAAGGCCACAGCGCTGAGGCACGGGCCTGCAAGTAGGAGAAACCACAGAACAGAAGTGGGTGCGATCCCGAATGCGGGCGAGTCGGTAGGCAAGCCGCAGCAACAGCAGGATGAGCACTTGAAGGATGAGCGGAACTGGAAGTGAACTGGAAATGGACGCAGTGATAATGTGCGGGAAACCGTCACATGTCACGGGCGTTGAAGTAGGAGATTGATCTTGGGTGCAGCCGTAGTCTTGGCGGGCACGAGAGCATGAGGAGGATCGGAGTGCAGAAGGAGATGCATGAGGAGGATCAGAGTTTGCGCTGGGGGCGGGCCGAAGGGCCGAGCCAGAGTGGGGGCAGGGCGAAGCCCGGGCCGAGGCAAACTGAATGAACCGATGAGACTGGTTGATTAGAAAGAAGCAATACAATAGGATTAAGTACTACAGGCTACAGTATGGCTACTCCTAGGCCTAGGCTGGCCACTCCACATGCTAGGGTGGGCGGTGACTGTGCAGCAGCCGCAGGCGCTTTGCTGCTGCTACTGCTGGGTGCGGAACGGCTTCGCCGGTCAGTACTGTGTGGCGCGAGGACGGTTGAGTGTGCGCTCCGGGTGTCACCGCCACAGGTTGTTGTTGTCTTGTTGCGTAGTTTGGATCGGGTCGCGGGCAGTCCGTTGGAGCTCTGGGGCGGGATGGCCCAACGGCTTGTTCTTTCTTGCCAAGCCAACGTGGCATGGCTACCACTTGGGGTTGCCGCATTTTTGCTTCTGATGGCTGTTGCAGCTGCTGACTTTGTTCGGACCCGGACATGAACCTTGACCAGTGGTGATTTTCCTTTTCTGAGTTCCTCGCAGTTGGGTGACCGGACAGCAGGTATTCCAGATATTGCGGTGTCACCTTGTGATATTCAATAAATGATCCGACACCCGAAGCATACGCACTGGAGCCATATCAACATCTTCTCCTCCACGGACATGCGTGTGTCCCTCAGCATGGTGTTCTCACCCATGTAGCCGACGATACTGTTCCATGTGGCGAAAGTCATGTCACCATGCCTGCCATCATTAGTAGCATCTACTCCTCACACATCCTATCCAGAAGTAGCAGTCCTGTCAACTCCATCAGTCATCAGCCCTTCAACAACTGCAACATTCCCAGTCAACCTGTCCTCCTTCAAAGTTCCTCAAAGCGATAAATCAGCTCCAGATTCTCAGCTCCAGCATCTCTTCACCACAGCATCAACTGGTGGCACTACTCAACTACCATTGTACCGTGGGAATGTCCTGAAAGCACCAACTTCCCCTCTCACCACATACGACCAGCTCTTCGCAAACATCCCAAGGAACGATGGCAAGCCGCAAGGACTCAGGATCATCAGGGACAGCCAACCCTTCCTCACCTAAACAGCTCCAAGTCACAGCTCCTGAACCAGAGCACTTGTGCACTACGTCACATACCTTTTAGCCCTCAACAGCTTCCCTTGCTCATGCGCCTTCCCCAACTGCAAACTCTCTGTCCAAGCTGCCACCCTAGGATCAGAGTTTCAAACCACTTGGCGTTACAAGTCCCAACATAAGGAGTATCCCTTCACTTCTCACTGAACCTCCTTTTGATCTCTACCTTCTTTCCCAACACCTAAGAGATGGATCGCAGAAAACAATCGCCAGCAAATGCTGGACACTGACCACGGCTCCTCCAACGAAGCAAACCTCAACCTGGCCCACTTGCAACCTCATCTCTCCATGGCCTTACATCATCCCTTCTCTCCCCTTCTGGAGCCACAGCTTCACCCCTCCAACAAACTCTGGATTCCGCACTCAGTCAAGTGCANATCAGGGACAGCCAACCCTTCCTCACCTAAACAGCTCCAAGTCACAGCTCCTGAACCAGAGCACTTGTGCACTACGTCACATACCTTTTAGCCCTCAACAGCTTCCCTTGCTCATGCGTCTTGCCCAACTGCAAACTCTCTGTCCAAGCTGCCACCCTAGGATCAGAGTTTCAAACCACTTGGCGTTACAAGTCCCAACATAAGGAGTATCCCTTCACTTCTCACTGAACCTCCTTTTGATCTCTACCTTCTTTCCCCACACCTAAGAGATGGATCGCAGAAAACAATCGTCAGCAAATGCTGGACACTGACCACGGCTCCTCCAACGAAGCAAACCTCAACCTGGCCCACTTGCAACCTCATCTCTCCATGGCCTTACATCATCCCTTCTCTCCCCTTCTGGAGCCACAGCTTCACCCCTCCAACAAACTCTAGTTTCCGCACTCAGTCAAGTGCAACATCGATTCACCAGCTGACTTAGATTCAGTGTCTTGCGGGAGTGAGGGCGGGTGTCAGAAAATATAGCACTCTCTACAAGACACACACTTCGCACTTATGCCCAGCTGCCCACGGTTCCGAGCAAGACCGAGGTGCCTCCCAGAAAGTGTGCCAGAGATCAGCCCCAATATTGTGGGGGCACCCGTTCAGCTCTAAACAACAACAATTATTGAATATTCACTACAACAGCCGGCAAGTCCAACATACCTCCCACGTACCAGCCAACGGCTGGTCTGTTCGCGGCCCAACGGCTGTCACTTGCCCTGCCAAGACATCCGCTACCGACTCTTTGCGCCACGGTCTCTACTACACGACAACAAACCTCACCAATGAGCAGCGCGCCAAAACCACAACGGACCCGACGGACATGTGGAGTCGCTTCGCGACTCCACCTTCAGCAGAAACTATGGCAGAAGCACTGTGGTTACAGCTACGCCTCTCGTACCGACCACCATAGGAGTATTTATAGCTCTCGGACACTAAGACTCTAGGACTAGTATATGTACTGCTGCATGTGATGTCCTAGTTACCTTTTTCCAAGGTCATTCAGTTGCTTCTCCTAAGCCCGGGCCTCACCCTGCCCCCACTCTGGCTCCGCCCTCTGGCCCGCCACAAGGTCACAAGTGATAGAAAGATTAGGCATAGGTACTTAAGTAGGATGAAGGGCATATGAAGATGTAGGAGGAGAGGAACACACAAATATGGGATCGAGAGTGAGGGCAGGAGTGAAAATCGACGTACGATCAGGGGCAAGAGCATGATGTCACTTGCCAACTTAAATCCATCGCATCAATGCGTCTGCCAACTGATCATAACAAAAACATGGAGGATGAAGAGCAGCAGCAACGTCACTATTGTGAGCTGATTCACCAACAAATTCTCATTCTAATGAAATCAGAGCAGGAACACAAATATAAACTTCAGGTAGTGCAAGACTACGATCATGAGTAGGAGCAAAAGTAGGAATTATCACGCAAGCAGGTGTTGGAGCAGGCACACAGTTATGATTTGCATGCCCAATTGGACTTGATTTCATCAAATATTGGCTTAGAAAAGCTCGCCCATGGTGGCGACATGAGTGAAGTCTCTGACCTACCCACAATTTATCTCTAAGATTCATGCACTCCACATGGCACTCTATGATATGTACCAGTTTCACTCACCAATTGGTGTTGGCTTTGCAACGAGATGAAGTTCACGTGTCTGGTATTAGACCATGGGTAATGTCAGAGGAATAGGTGTGATCACTTGTGTTGCACTACAGGCTTCGGCTGACCTCGTGCATTTCGTGTGCACAGTGTTCAGGTTCAATGGTGGTGTTCCACCTAGATATGTGACTCTATCTCTTGAGGGCAACAAACTCAAACACTATTACCAGGTCAACAAGCACTACCAGGGATCGTGGAGATTGGTGACTCTCTAGGGCAAACACAATAGACGTATGTTGGCAGTGCTGCCGATAGAGAGGAAAGTAATTGTTTTCCTATGCATCGATACCATCCATTATTAGAGTTGTGTTCTGTGTCTCATAGCTTGAATATCTGTTGAACCACATTCACTCCATTGTCTTGTCTTTGTATGCAAAATTCTCACAAAAGGGATGCAGTGTGCCAAAACCATGATTGTCTGGAGACGATGCTCGAATCGACCAAGCAAATGACAACAAACATTTCCCACAATTTTGATTTAATCATATGCAAGAAAAACATTTCTTTCTTTTATCAAATACAAGCAAATTTCTGATGAACCTCATGTACCATAAAAAATATCTTAAAATTGCAACTACATCAGATATTAAAGGGGTCCTTAAAAGATGAGTGCTGATCAACTCTGCCTCTTCTTGGGAATATAAAGGGCGTGTGAAGTGGTTTACAAAGTCCTGGGAAGTGTTGCTTTCTCATGGGTATGATTCATGATGCAACACTTTGTATGCCTTCCACAACATCAAGAGGTCGATGAATTCATAACAAAACCTAGGTTACCATCTTTAAAAAAACAGCCATCAACATCGTCATGATCCTCGCTTGTTTTGTCGTAAACACCGGACAGACAAAATTAGATAGTTACATCTAGGGATTGCCCACGAAATTCGATTTCTTATGCCCTACCCGGAGTTCGAATAACAAAACTACCTCATCCGGCGTTCAGGAGATTAAGACTCCCCTACCCAGCATTCCAAAATATAAGACTCCCCTACCCAGGGACAGCGAGAAAAAAGCATGCGGATGCTGCATGCGATGCAGCATCGACATGCTGAAATCAACATTTTTTTAAAATTCACACATCCCTCTTTTGAAGGGTTTGTGAATGTTTGAGGGGAGGTTTGCTTGTGGTTTGCATGGGGGGTCCGATACTCCCCATGCATTGAAAGGGAACCTGCTCGGCCTAGCTCCCGCGGGGCCCAGTAGGAGCCCGCACAAAAATAAAATACTAAAACCTCGAATGTAAATCGGGGTAGGGTTTCACTATGGTTTTCATGTAAAACCTCTGGGGTTTGCGAGTAAAGAAAAATATAACAAACCGAGCGCTTCTGCTCGATCTCCAAAACAGGCATTTTTGCTCGATTGCGATTGAGCGAGGAGCTCTTTGTTTTTTTGACATTCAAACACCCTTACTTTAATGTAGGGTTTTAGGGGGTTTACGTGTAAGAAAACAAAGAGCTCATCAATTGATTGCGATTCTTATGTGGGAGCGAGAATAGCAAGGGTGTCAACATGCCCCAACTTGCTTCGTTCGATTAGCGGCGTATGCCGCTGATCGAGCATGGTGAAGCTAGTGGGCAAGGGAGTCTTCCCTTTTAAGTCACTGGGCAGGGCGTCAATATATTTGATCGCTATGTAGGGCATCACCAACCCCCTTGAGACTTGGGAAGAAGGGTTATTATCCCCCAAACAGAAAGGTTTGCTCTTTGTTCAAGGAGAAATTAGACCGGCACCATTGTCAACGGTGCTCAATTCAGAGGCCTCTTCATCTTTTCCGTCTGTAGATGTCACCAAAAAGCGGCCTCGTATTCATTAAGTAAGATTCTAGCATGTTAATATACACGTGCACAAAGAAGCAATGCCTGAANCCATCTACCTGAGAACGTCAAAAGCATGGCTAAAATTCATCGTTGAAAGCACCCTTCATAACAAACAGGGTTTGTGCATGGGAGGTTCCCTCTAAAAGAAGGTGGAGTTTAGCCTCCCATAGTGATTGACACATGCAAAAACACATTTTGGTGAAGTGGGAAGTGAAGGTGAAGTTACTAGGAGTCACCGGGAGATGGTATACTTTCCCGAGCCGGCTATAATGTCGTAAAACGCACCCCTCCTAATATGGATATAGGGCATTTTTTAGCAACATCATAGCCGACTCGGGAAAATGGCCCATCACCGTTGAACCGTGATATATTTGCTAGATATCTGGTCACTTTTTACTTTCTGAAAAACGTTTTTTGCATGTGCAATGTAGCGGGAGGGCCGGTTCAGCCCTCCCTCCTCGCTGATGCGAGGGGTGGTTGCGCACCACCCCTTGCGTCAGCAAGGGCTGGCCGACGGCCAGCAATTCGCTGGCCATCGGCCAGCTTGCTGCCGGCCGGCTGGACGGCCGGCGGCCGGCCAAGCGACCGGCCGGCCACCGGCCGGCCAGCCGCGAGCCGCCGATCGCGGCCTCAGCCGGATCGGCGGCTGAGAGGCCAAGAGGGCCTCGAGGGCGAGGCCTCGTGGCCTCGTGCCCTCGTCCCCTCTCGTCCTCCTTGCAAACGAGCAAGAGAGGACGAGGGATAGGGGGAGCGAGAGTGAGGTAAAATTGCTGGCGCAAAATCGCCAGCGTGCCTCGCACGTGACGATTTTGCGCCAGGACGACAAAAACGTAAGTCGAAGTTCATTTGCAACAAACTTCGACATAAAATAAACAAAATAACTCGTGCGAACACACGCGTTCGAGGTAAAAACCCCCGGTTTGGGTCCCAAAACCAGGGTTTTGGTTAAAAACGGAAATGGGCCTCCAGAGACTCAAAATATTCGAGTATCCCTGCTCTGGGTCGTTGATGACGATTGCCCCTCAGTCTTGCGAAGGGGGAAAACCCCTGACGCAGACTGAGAACGCCAATTCTGCGAACTCTGATGATGACTTCAGAGCAGGAGCTGGAGATCCAGCCCGTTACAGTGGTTCTCAGAGCGAGACGACCCTCGCGACCAAGGGTTCGACGGAAACGGCGGCTACGACAGAGATAAAACACCGTCGGCAGCTGCAAGCAGCAGCAGAAATGCCAGAAGTGACTACGGCATCAACACTTAACGGATTGAAGCGCCGTAAAGTGCGTTAGGTAGCTTGAAAAAGGTTCTACTTGGTGGAGAGTCTTTCTTCCAGCCTCTCCTCACTTCCAGAGGGCGAGGACGATTTTTGTGCAGCGGGGTGGGGAGTCCCCACCCTCAAAAACCACAAAATCCTCTCCATCTTCAAGCCTCCTTCAAAACCCCTTCATCAAAAATTGGGACAGCGCCCCTCCCCAAGCTTAGGGACTCTCACGACCTGAGAGGACCCTAGAAAGAAGGAGGGATACACCTTGGGGACTTTTGGCGGCTCCCCCAACGCTGCCGGCTCAAGGAGGACGCCGCCAAGGGGCACGAGACGTGACAAGAAGACGCAAGAAGAGACCAAGGAGGACCAGAAGAGAAGGAGACAAGAAGACAAGAAGAAAAGTAGTTTTGTCATTCTTGAATTTGTACTTGTTTGCCTTCTTGTTCTTTGGCTTAGTTTTGTGAGCGGTACTCACACTCCTTGTCACTCCCTTGTATTATGATTTTCTGTTTTCGTATATCCTAGTTGCTTCCAAGTGCCGTGAGTCACGGCTTAGGAGGACTAGTTTCTAAACCCACGACCTTGTGCCAACGTGGCGGCCTAGGAAAATAGAAGTTTGAACTGAAATTACCTCACCGATCATGAGAGCAACGTTTTAGGAGGCGATTCCTCCTCGTTGTGGGGTGATCCTCACAACAACCTTCACGTGCTAGTTGCATGAGCGACGGGATGGCAATTGTCGGACCGTCTAAGGCCAACAAGGGCAAGGTGGTGACGTTCTCACCACACGCCCTTGGCGGACTCCAAGTTTTGGGAGCTGCCGTCGCGAGCACGGTTGCCAACCCAAAGGCAACCGTACCGCCTAAGGCAACCGTGTCGCCTAAGGCAACCGTGCCGCCGAAGGCAACCGTA
>SZWC01015012.1:5193-16953 GCA_023375785.1 Penium margaritaceum
ATGGCTAGCACACAAGGATCTCACCTCACCTAAAAAGTAAGGAGAGGTACCTTTATCCTAGTCAGCACACTCTGACAAGGCAATCCTAAGACCAAGGACCTTTTTGGATATTTCTCCCATCAGGTCTTGACCCTGGACCTCTTGCCTTTTTTCTTTTCTCAGGCTAAGGCATGGAGCCATCACCCATGGCCACCCAGACATCGACGGTCCATGACCCCCGAAACTTCGAAAATTGATATCTCCCAATCCGACAGTTGGATCGGCCTGAAACTTGGACCGTAGATAATTTGCCACCTGATCTTTGCAATGGTGAAGCAGATCGACGATCGGAGCAGGCATCTGGAAGTTTCCTGGAACTTGCTCCTGTGGACCTGAAATTGAGCCGGATGGCTCCTTTCCCAACAGTTGCCACGACGGCTGTACTGTGCAGCATAGGTTGAAATGTTAGCCTCACTACCGCTGCGACTCATGGCCTCATTGTGCACGTACTTGAACACTGCCTCATATGTTAAATCCTCCCTCTTCCAACCACGAAAGACGGTGATCAGACCTCACCTTTCAGGTAGCGCCATGAGGAAGGATCATGGCCTACATTTGGTGTCGATTTCCCGGTTCATTTGGGTCACTTGCTGCAGCAGTCCTTCAAAGTACAACAAGAAATCCGAAACTGACTCTCCCTCGTTCATCCTCATGGAAATCAGTTTTTGAAGGATTAAAAGGCGATTTACAAAAGCCATTGATTGTACACGAGCAAGTTTCTCATAAGTCTTTGATGCATGTGTGATACATTGGAGGTGGACATGCTGTGACTCATGAACTGATGTTACAAGAATCGCAAGTGCCATGTCATTTTTGACACTCCACGCTTCATATCTAGGAGCTCTTTTTGGAGGTTCAACCTCTTCTCCAAGGAACATCTTCAAGTAACCACGCACTCTCATGACAATATCAAATTGCCATCTCTACAAGGACAAAAAGCAAACCCTATGGAACTTTGACATCCCACCATTGACCTGCTTGAGAGTGAGCATGGCGGATGTCGTCATAGTACTTCTCCACTTCTGCTTTGTTGAGGCCAAAGTAGGCTGATGTAGGCTGCTTTTCGCTACCGGCTTAGAAGGTACAAATCCGTCGCTTACCCCATAGCAGTTAATCACTTGGAAACAGAGAATAATGTACACAAGCGAACCCAGGGTCGTGCCTCCAGGGGCCGAGCTTATTGTGGTTAGGGCCCAAGGGCAGTACCTCCAAGGGCAGAGCTTATCCTTGGCCCTTGTTTGTTAAGTGCCAGCACCCGCCGTTGCAGCTGATGGAGCAGATGGAGCAAATGGAGCTGATTGAGCCGGTTTGTGCGGCAAGACACAGAGAGTGCTCAGAAGCATGCTTTACAACTAGTCAGTGTGGGCATATGTTGGAAAATGAGCCATCCGACTCAGTTACAGGTCCACAAGGGCAAGGTCCAAAAACTACCAGATACTTACTCCAACCGTCGATTTGAGTTCACCGTTTGAAAGATCAGGTGGTTAAATGTCTACGGCTCAAGTTTTTGGGATCATTGACTGCCGATATCCGGATGACCATGGGCAATGGCTCCATGCCTTAACCTCAGAAAAGAAAAAAGCAAGAGGTCCAGGGTCAAAACCTGATGAAAGAAATACCCAAGAAGGTCCTAGATTCTTGGGTTGTCTTGTCACAGTGTACTGACTAGGAAAAAAATACCTCTCTTTACTTTTTAGGTGAGGTGAGATCCTTGTGTGCTAGCCATGGACACATGGCGATTCTCCATGGGATAGTGGGTTATGTGACCACTAGGAGTGTGCCATGAGAGTATTTTATAGCTCTCTAGGTCATGTCTGAGTGGTCAGCCTGATTGCTAGGCTGATTTCCTCCCTTATGGATTCCAGTGTGTGAGCCTTAGCCTCCATGGCTAATTGGTGTGGTTTGTGAGAGGGTTGACTTACCCAAGCTCTAGCTCTATATGTACTTGATCATTTTGAGTGATTTAACAACCATTCGTTAGTACAGGGGTTGAACTTCCAGTCCCAGATGCTTGCTGCTCCAAGGCTTCCTTTTGCCTCCAGTTCCAATACTTGGTATCAGAGCCAAGTTGTGCCACTTTCAGCCAGCAAAGGCCGTCAATTTGAGAGTGACGGGTTGGGAACAAACCGTCATCATTTTTCATAATCAACCACAGGATCTTCATTTTCAAGAGACAAGCTTTCCAACGAGCCCAAGATTGCGAAGATGTAACAGTCAGATTGAGAGTTATGGTCAAAACAAGGTCGGCCAGGGCTACACTCTTTTCTCTGAGTAAGACTGTCGCCTTGTGATGACCATAACTCTCTTGTTTCTTTGTCAAATTTAGAAACTAGCACATGAATTGAAGTATTTTTCTTGAGCATTTCATTGGTGGAAAACTATTTGCATTCCATTGGTACGTTTAGGAGAAATGCCGTTTACAAGCTGGCTGGTATGAGCTAGAGTAGGAGCAAAAGCAGGGGTAGTGCCGCCAATCAAGGGCAGCGTAGAGCATCACCAAGGCTCAAAACGGCAGCATCTGGCGTGGAAAAAGCAGCCGAGCTTTTGGAGAGGCTGGAAGGACGTGCCAACTTCACGTTATTGAAGATCCGTACCGGCCTCCTATTAGAGGAGAGGGGTTTGTGAGAGGTGGTTAGCGGCAACGACCGCGCTCCGCCTCCACACGCAAAAGGCATCACCGCATCAGAGATGGTGGCGGGGAAGACGTCGCAGAAAGGTGCAATAGATGCATGTTCATCTACAACTGCAGCGGCGGTATATGAGAAGTGGAAGAAGAAGGATAGGCAGGCCTACAGGTTGATTGTCAACACCATCTCCAACCTGCATCTTCAGTATGTGAGTGACAAGGCTGGGGTACAAGAGGGGTGGGACACGTTGTGCAAGAACTATGAGAGCAAGGATCTTGCATTCCTCATGATTTTGGAGGAGAAGATGATGGCGTTGAAAATGCAGGGTGGCGAAGGGATGGAGGCGTACTTGGACAGGGCAAAGGAGCTGGCAAAGCAGCTGAAAGCAGCCGGCAACCCTGTGGAAGACATACGCTTCGTCCTCCTCTTACTCAGGAGACTCCCAACGAGATATGACACGGTGCGAGAGACATTGGAGTGTCAGCCGACTCTCGACCTAGACTTCATCTTCACGTACCTGGTGCAGGTAGAACTGTGTTGCAATGGCAAAAGCGCAGTGGTGGCAGCATCAGCAATGAAGCAGCTTTCATGGCCATGGGCTCATGCAACTAGCAGGAGCAACACTCTGGGTAGCAAAATGGCAAGAAGGGCAAGTTCCACTATTGCCAGAAAGAGGGGCATGACAAGAAAGAGTGCTTCAAGTTCAAGAGGGACCAGAAGGTGCAGCAGCAGCAGTAGCAAAAGCACTTGTCTCCACAGTAACAGCAGTAGTAGTCACAGCAACGTCATGAAGAGCAGGAGCAGCAGCAGCAGCAGAACCAGACCGGCGTGCGCATTTTTGGCAATATGAACGTCACCAAGGAGGTGTGCGACTGCCTTACATGGCGAAGTCTGACATGTTGCAGAAGGCAAGGGTGGCTCTAGCGTGCTACAAGGACTCAGGGTGTACCAAGAATGTCATACACTACAAGGAGAGGTTTACGCAGCTGCTCTCCATCCCTCCTCGTCCGATTGCTTTGGGTGATGATCGGGTGGTGTATGCTGAGGGGATAGGGATTGTGGAGATGTGGTTGGAGACCTCGTGTGGCATTGAAGTGGGAGTGTTCCATGGCGTACTGTACGTACCTAATGCTACGTTCAATCTTCTCTCAGTGTCTTCTCTCACCAACATTGGACTACAAGTCGTCTTTGACGATAACCATGGCTACATCCTTGACAAGGAAACAGGAGAGGAGTTGGCTAGGTGAGTGAAAGAATGCGACATGTACCGCCTGCTCGGGGGGACCAAGATCCCGCTCAAGCAGAGTCTTGTAGCAGTGTTGTAGGCCACAAATGGCAAAATCTGGCATGCGCGTTACGGTCACATCGGCATGCGCGCCTTGCAGCAAATTCAAACAAAGTCGATTATGCGTGATTTGCCCACCATCTCTAACTTTGAGCAAAAGTTGTGCATCGGCTGTTTGGAGGGGAAGTAGCATCGCGAAGCGTTCTCTGGAGTAGGAGAGCGCGCGAAGGAGGTGCTGGAGTTGGTCCACACAGACTTGTGTGGCCCGATGTAGACCCAGAGCTTTGGAGGCAATAGGTATTTTCTCACCTGAATTGATGATTTCAGCCGTTATACTGCTCTGTACTTCCTTTCCGGCAAGGACAAGTGCTTTGACAGGTTCAAGGAATTCAAGGCTATGGTGGAGAACCAGACTGGCAAGAAAATCAAGGCGTTGCTGCGCAGCGACCTCGGTGGAGAGTACCTAAGCAAGGAGTTCAAGGACTACCTTGCAGTAGCAGGCATCAAGGCGTAGCGCACCGTGCCATATTCACTGCAATAGAATGGCATAGCAGACCGCGCCAACCGCACCATCGTTGAGTTGGCGCACTCCATGCTGCACGCAGCTCGGCTCATCTACGACTTGTGGAAGGAAGTAGTGAGCACTACTGTATACATGAAGAACCGCAGTCCAACCAAGGCCCTGGAGTAGATGACGTCGTACGAGGGGTGGTTTGGCAAGAAGCCGAGCGTGGGTCATCTTTTCGCGTTTCGCAGCTTGGCGCACATGCACATGCCAAAGGAGAAGCGGCAAAAGTGGGATGCTGATGATTGGCTACGACGTGGCAAGCAAAGCGTATCGCTTCTACGAGTGGAATACAGGCCATGTCATCATCTCCAGGGATGCCTTCAACGAGAGGAACGATATCGGCACCAACATTGTTTGTGATAAGGCAGCAGAAGTAGCAGCCGACGAGGCAGTGGGAGTAGTCAGTCTCCTTGACCCTGTCTCTCCTGATCTTTTCTCAATTCTGACAGTGGGAGAACCCGTCTATTCTCCCATGTCTGATGCAGCAGATATAGCACCCTCATTGGCAGAAGCAAAAGAAAAGGATGTACCACCATCAGCAGAAGCAGTTATGCCAGGAGCATCGCGCCAGCCGCCTGCTGACGCTCAAGAACCAGGTCGCAGGTACCCTCTTAGGATGCGCTACAAGCCTGGTGAGTGCGGGCATTTCTTGATGCTCCAGGAACAAGACCAAATGACGATCGCAGTTGCAGCAGACTCTGATGAGCCGATGTCGTACAAGGAGGCCATGGTGGCACCGGATACAGTACATTGGGCACAAGCTGGACAGCAAGAGATACAGTCATAGCTCAACAACGGTACATGGGAGCTGAGTGAGCGTCCACCTGGACGTAAAGTGATCAAGTGCAAGTGGGTTTTCGAGAAGAAACGGGGAGGAGATGGCAACCTGGAAAGTAGAAGGCAAGGCTGGTCGCTAAGGGCTATTCGCAGCAGGAACGCATCGACTACACTAAAATCTTTGCCCCTGTTGTAAAAACTGCCTCTGTGTATATGCTCCTTTCCTATGCAGGAGTAGAGGACTTTGAGGTCCACCACATGGACGTCAAGACGGCGTTCCTGAACGGTGACCTGGAGGACGAGATTTACATGGAACAGCCAGAAGGGTTCGTCATGGATGGCCAGGAGCACCTGGTTTGCAAGCTGCAGAAGTCGTTATACAGCCTCAAGCAAGTTTTGCGCACTTGGAATCAGATGTTGGATGCGGCGTTACAGTGCATGCGGTTTGAGCGCAGTGAGTGTGACTACAGTGTCTATCACTAGCAGCACGGTCATGAGGTGTTCATCATCATCGTGTATGTGGATGACATGCTCCTCCTTTATAACAGCATGTCAGTACTGTAGGAATTCAAGGAGGCCATGCATGAGCACTTCTAGATGTCTGATCTCAGGGAGGCATCATACATCCTTGGTAATCAGATCACGCGTGACTGCAAATCACACTCTCGCTTGCTGGAGCAGAGCCGCTACATCATCTACATCATGAAACGGTTCGGCATGGCAGAGGCCAAACCAATCGGCACATTGCTCGAGACGCAGCAGTACCTCATGAGCTTAAGTGGAGAACTAGATACAACTGAGCGGCAGAAGTACCAGAGCGCCGTGCGCAACCTCATGTACTTGATGATTACAACCACGCCAGACCTCGCACAAGTTCTTAGCGCTATGAGCCAGCACTTGTCTTATCCCGGGCCTGAGCACCAGAACGCAGTGAAGCAGATCTTCCGCTACATTGCTGGAACCATCAATATCCGCATCACCTACAACGGCAACGACAACAACATCATCGGCTATACAGACGCATATTGCGTTTCAAACCCTATGCACCGTATGTCCATTTCTGGAAATGTGTTCCTCATGAACGGTGGGGCCATCAGTCGGTGCAGCAAGCGGCAGGTGGTGGTCGCCACCTCAAACACGGAAACTGAGTACGTCTCTCTCAGCTTTGGAGCCAAGGAAGCTATTTGGCTTCAGCGTCTCATGGCAGAGATGAGTGGGAGTGCTGTAGTTCTAGTTCGTGTACATGTCGACAACCACAGCGCAATCGCTTTCGCCAAGAATCCTCACTACCATGCACACACCAAGTACATTGACATGGCACACCACTTCATCAGACACATGGTGCAGGAGGGTGCTATCAAGCTGGAGTTTACTCCAACGAGCAAGCAGGTAGCTGATTTTTGCAGTATCCATTGACCCGTGAGAAGCAGCAGTTCTGCAGTAAGGCATGTAGACTCAGCCCTCTTTGACTACGGCAAAGTGGGAGATTATTGGAAATAGAGCCATCCAGCTCAGTAACAGGTCCACAGGAGCACGTTCCAGGAAAGTACCAGATGCATGCTGAGATTGTCAATTGGACTTAACCATTGGAAAGATCAGGTGGCAACATGTATACTGTCCAAGCTTGAGATCGATCCAATGGTCCGATTGGGAGATATCAGTTTTTGAAGTTTTTGGGGTCATCTACCGCCGATATCCCGGTGACCATGGGCGATGGTTCCATGCCTTAGCCTGAGAAAAGAAAAAGGCAAGAGGTCCAGGGTCAAGACCTGATGGAAGAAATATCCAAAAAGGTCCTAGATTCTTGGGTTGCCTTATCAGAGTGTGCTGAATAGGAAAGAGGTACATCTCCTTACTTTTTAGGTGAGGTGACATCCTTGTGTACTAGCCATGGACACATGGCGATTCTCCATGGGATTGTGGGTTATGTGACCACTAGGAGTGTGCCATGAGAGCATTTTCTAGCTCTCTAGGTCGTGTGTGAGTGGTCAGCCTGATTGCTAGGCTGATTTCCTCCTTTATGTGAGATTATGGACTCTAGTGTGTGAGCCTTAGCCTCCATGGCTAAGTGGTGTGGCTTGTGAGAGGGCTGACTTGCCCAAGCTCTAGCTTTATATGTACTTCATCATTTTGAGTGATTCAACAACCATTCTTAAGCACAAGTGATGTCTTCCAGTCCCACATGGTCGGTGCTCCTAGGGTCCCTCTCGCCTCCAGTTCCAACAGCCTATAACCCTTTTGTTGGAACTTGAGGAGAGAGGGAGCCTTGGAGCAGCGAGCATGTATGATTGGAAGGGCATCACTTGTGCTGAAGAATGATTGTTCAATCACTCAAAATGATGGAGTACATATAGAGCTAGAGCTTGGGCAAGTCAGCCCTCTCACAAGCCACACCACTTAGCCATGGAGGCTAAGGCTCACACACTAGAGTCCATAATCTCACACAAGGGAGGAAATCAGTCTAGCAATCAGGCTGACCACTCACACACGACCTAGAGAGCTAGAGAATGCTCTCATGGTACACTCCTAGTGGTCACATAACCCACAAACCCATGGAGAATCGCCATGTGTCCATGGCTAACACACAAGGATCTCACCTCACCTAAAAAGTAAGGAGAGGTACCTTTATCCTAGTCAGCACACTCTGACGAGGCAATCCTAAGACCAAGGACCTTTTTGGATATTTCTCCCATCAGGTCTTGACCCTGGACCTCTTGCCTTTTTCTTTTCTCAGGCTAAGGCATGGAGCCATCACCCATGCCCACCCAGACATCGACGGTCCATGACCCCTGAAACTTTGAAAATTCATATCTCCCAATCCGACCGTTGGATCGGCCTCAAACTTGGACTGCAGACATTTTGCCACCTGATCTTTCCAATGATGAAGTGGGATTGGCGATCGGAGCAGACATCTGGTACTTTCCTGGAACTTGCTCCTGTGGACCTGAAACTGAGCCAGATGGCTCCTTTCCCAACACCTTTGTCAATGTACCTAAGGCGACAGTCTAGAAAATGGGTTCTAACATAATGGTGTTATGTTCTGTGTATGCCCCTGGTCCAATCAGCAAAAGATTTAGACTGGGTATTCACTGCACTTGTAGCGCAAGTCATCCAACGACATGCAAGAGAGGCTGAGAGAGACAAGGCATGCACTACTCATCCTTGTGGAGTAAGTCCCCTTGGTCTACTCTTGGTAGTGAACCTGGTGCATGCTCCTTAGGAGAACTTCCTACAGCCTAGTGGGTGAAGGCGCCATCTCGCAAGCGAGAAATCTGGGGTCGAATCCTCCCAGGACGAAATTTTCTTTGTGACTATAAAGGGCCAAGGAAGCTTCCTAGAAGCCTCTAAGGTCCAAGGTTGATCAAGCGCCACTTGGCGGTCACAGAGGTTGCAATGTCATCAAAGCTGATGACACTGTCTAGGGTGGCCTTGGGGGGAGGTCCCTCCAAGGAGCCACTAGGAGCATTGACCAAAGACCATATAAGGCCTGTCATTTGCATGTGATTATATCATCATCTCTTACTCTTGAGACTTGGGAGAAAACTAATTCCTTGTTAGCCACCAAGAAGGGTAAAGAAAAAGTGCAAGTACACACTTTGGTATGTAGCATTGCCAGTTGGGTGAGAGTTTGGAACACTCTCCGGCCACGGTTGGGACAAGCTAAGTGAACCTTTCCGTGTGGAAACACCACTCCGTAGGTGATCTCTACCTTGGTTGAAATACCAAGGACGGTCGACGGTTTGCCTGTCAGCGCCGTTTACTCTAGACCGTGGCCAAGTACAGAGTGATAAAGGGTTATGGACCCACACTGATCAGGAAACTTGGTTCTTTGTACCACCGCTCAGTTCTCGTGATAGGTACCTCCGCAGCAGACGAGACACCAGTGCTCCATCTGCTTCATCGTCGGTCCACTTGGACCAAGGTACGCATTGTGAGAGACCGGATGCGAGTTGGACCCGTGGTCCTCTTTTGCTCTTCACAGACAAGAAACGAGGATACGCTCTGGCATTGTTAGTATGACCCTTGAGTCCTAAACGGGTTACACTCTGTCCTTGTGGGTACAACCTCATGTCTGTGGGAGCCCTTCCTCCATAATAGCTAAAAGACCATCGGCTGGAGGGGTATGCAACGGACTGCACCTTGAAAAACATGTAGCAGTCATCAGCCTCATCAGCCTACATCGGCCTCAATGAAGCAGAACAGCAGAGACTAAGTGAGCATCCTTGACCATACCACAGTCATGCCGGGGGGTCAAGAGATCGTTCCAGTCACCTCACGGCCCGCCGAGTTGGGTGCGGCCAACGCCATTGCACGCTTCGATGGCAAAGCCTTTGGCACGTGGAAATGGTAGTTTGAGGTGGTGATGCGCGTGCACGGGTACCTCAAGATGCTGAAAGGGATGGAGGTAGCTCCGGAGGACGAGGCAAGCGCGGAACACGCAGGGTGGCAAGAGCGGAATGACATCACTCTCGCACTCCTCGTCACGTCCATAAGCCCCTCCCTAATCTCCTACATCAAGGGGTACACAACGACAGCTCAGGCTTACACCAAGCTGACGAACGTGTACCAGTCAACTTCCCTCGCCAATCGACTCTTCATCCTGCAGCCCCTCATCGGGCTACGGGTGGGCGAAGGGGAGTCCATCTCAGACTTCCTCCAGTAGTTTGAAGGACTGCTTCAAGAAGTCCGCGCCATGTCCTGGCAGCTCGACCAACAGATGCAGGCCATGATTCTCCTCATGGCCTTGCCGCCAAACTGGAGCCCCATGATTACCAGCTTGGGTGGATGGGAGGAGTCAGTTCACGTATCTGTTGGAAATGGAGCCATCCGGCTCAATTTCAGGTCCACAGGAGCAAGTTCCAGGAAAGTACCAGATGCCTGCTCCGATCGCCAATCCGACTTCACCATTGGAAAGATCATGTGGCAAAATGTCTACGGTCCAAGTTTGAGGCCGATCCAACGGTCGGATTGGGAGATATGAATTTTCGAAGTTTTGGGGGTCATGGACCGTCGATGTCTGGGTGGGCATGGGTGATGGCTCCATGCCTTAGCCTGAGAAAAGAAAAAGGCAAGAGATCCAGGGTCAAGACCTGATGGGAGAAATATCCAAAAAGGTCCTTGGTCTTAGGATTGCCTTGTCAGAGTGTGCTGACTAGGATAAAGGTACCTCTCCTTACTTTTTAGGTGAGGTGAGATCCTTGTGTGCTAGCCATGGACACATGGCGATTCTCCATGGGTTTGTGGGTTATGTGACCACTAGGAGTGTGCCATGAGAGCATTCTCTAGCTCTCTAGGTCGTGTGTGAGTGGTCAGCCTGATTGCTAGGCTGATTTCCTCCCTTGTGTGAGATTATGGATTCTAGTGTGTGAGCCTTAGCCTCCATGGCTAAGTGGTGTGGCTTGTGAGAGGGCTGACTTGCCCAAGCTCTAGCTCTATATGTACTCCATCATTTTGAGTGATTGAACAACCATTCTTCAGCACAAGTGATGNGACACATGGCGATTCTCCATGGGTTTGTGGGTTATGTGACCACTATGAGTGTGCCATGAGAGCATTCTCTAGCTCTCTAGGTCGTGTGTGAGTGGTCAGCCTGATTGCTAGGCTGATTTCCTCCCTTGTGTGAGATTATGGATTCTAGTGTGTGAGCCTTAGCCTCCATGGCTAAGTGGTGTGGCTTGTGAGAGGGCTGACTTGCCCAAGCTCTAGCTCTATATGTACTCCATCATTTTGAGTGATTGAACAACCATTCTTCAGCACAAGTGATGTCCTTTCGGTCCCACATGCTCGCTACTCCAAGACTCTCTCTCTCCTCCATTTCCAACATTTGGTATCAGAGCCAAGTTCTGCCACTTTTAGCCAGCACAGGCCGTCACTTTGAGAGTGACGGGTTGGGGTAAAACCTTCACCAAATCGCGATCACTGGATTTAAAAACGACCACTGGATCTTCAAGTTCAGAAGACAAGCTTTCCAACGAGCCCAAGATCGCGAAGATCCAACGGTCGGATTGAAAGTTATGCTCAAAACGAGGTCGGCCAGGGCTAAACCCTTCTCTATGAGTAAGACTGTCGCCTTGTGATGACCATAACTCTCTTGTTTCTTTGTCAAATTTAAAAGATGGTACATGCGAATTGTAGTATTTTTCCTAAGCTTTCCATTGGTGCAAAACTATTTGCATTCCATCGATTCGTTTGGGAGAAACGCCGTTTACAAGCTGGCTGGCCTGAGTTGGAGTAGGAGCAGAAGCATACCCTGTTTTCAAGAGGGCATATCTTTTGAAATCCCCTATTGATGACCTTGTTTTATGTGTCGATCTAAAAGTTTTTGAGCTGAATTTTCCAGTGGTGGGCTCAGTTTTTTAAAATTCCCAGTCTGCTGGCATCTACAGTCCATTTTCTGTCAGACAGATTTCTGGCAGAAGCAGCAGCAGAAGCAGGGGTAGCGCCGCCATCCAAGGGCAGCGCTG
>SZWC01015012.1:30499-43744 GCA_023375785.1 Penium margaritaceum
TTTTAAATTTGACAAAGAAACGAGAGAGTTATGGTCATCACAAGGCGACAGTCTTACTCATAGAGAAGAGTGTAGCCCTGGCCGACCTCGTTTTGAGCATAACTCTCAATCCGACCGTTGGATCTTCGCGATCTTGGGCTCGTTGGAAAGCTTGTCTTCTGAACTTGAAGATCCAGTGGTCGATCGTCAAATTTGGTGAAGGTTTCACCCCAACCCGTCACTCTCAAAGTGACGGCCTGTGCTGGCTAAAAGTGGCAGAACTTGGCTCTGATACCAAATGTTGGATCTGGAGGAGAGAGGGAGCCTTGGAGCAGCGAGCATGTGGGACTGAAAGGGCATCACTTGTGCTGAAGAATGGTTGTTCAATCACTCAAAATGATGGAGTACATATAGAGCTAGAGCTTGGGCAAGTCAGCCCTCTCACAAGCCACACCACTTAGCCATGGAGGCTAAGGCTCACACACTAGAATCCATAATCTCACACAAGGGAGGAAATCAGCCTAGCAACCAGGCTGACCACTCACACACGACCTAGAGAGCTAGAGAATGCTCTCATGGCACACTCCTAGTGGTCACATAACCCACAAACCCATGGAGAATCGCCATGTGTCCATGGCTAGCACACAAGGATCTCACCTCACCTAAAAAGTAAGGAGAGGTACCTTTATCCTAGTCAGCACACTCTGACAAGGCAATCCTAAGGCCAAGGACCTTTTTGGATATTTCTCCTATCAGGTCCTGACCCTGGACCTCTTGCCTTTTTCTTTTCTCAGGCTAAGGCATGGAGCCATCACCCATGCCCACCCAGACATCGACGGTCCATGACCCCCGAAACTTCGAAAATTGATATCTCCCAATCCGACCGTTGGATCGGGCTGAAACTTGGACCGTAGACAATTTGCCACCTGATCTTTCCAATGGTGAAGTCAGATCAACGATCGGAGTAGGCATCTGGTAGCTTCCTGGAACTTGCTCTTGTGGACCCGAAACTGAGCCGGATGGCTCCTTTCCCAACAATTATATCATCATCTCTTACTCTTGAGACTTGGGAGAAAACTAATCCCTTGTTGGCCACCAAGAAAGAGGGTAAAGAACAAATGCAAGTGCACACTTTGGTGTGTAGCATTGCCAGTTGGATGAAAGTTTGGAACACTCTCCGGCCACGGTTGGGACAAGCTAAGTGAACCTTTCAGTGTGGAAATACCACTCCGTCGGTGATCTCTACCTTGGTTGAAATACCAAGGGCGGTCGGCGGTTTGCCTGTCGGCGCCGTTTACTGTAGACTGTGGCCAAGTGTGGAGTGACAAATGGTTCCCACCAACCGCTCTTGCCAAGGTTCCACACTGAGCAGTTCATAGGAATCACTTCCTTCCACTATGTCCTTAGCACCTGGTCACTTTCGCGTGAGGAGCAAACTCTTAGGCTGAGACTAACAAATGCTTATTTAGTGTGTACCCTTGGTGGACACCTTAGTGAGGAGTCTCAAAGGTAAGAACTATAGTCAATGACATGCAACTGACAAGTTCTTATAGTCCTAGAGCCAGCTTTCAGCCTAGGCACGCAGTGGCTCCTTGGATGAGCCACTTTGGGGGCAATCTTGATTGCATCATCCCTCCCGCCTTTATGGCGCTCTCTGTGACTGTCAAGTGGCGCAAACCATCAGGAAGGACCTCGGAATATTCTAAGATGTCTCTTAGAACCTTCTTGTCCCCCTTTTGGTCACATAGAAAACTAGTCACTAGGATTGGATTTGACCCAGTGACCTCTTGCTTCAAAGACTAGTTCGGGAACGTCTAAGCCACAAGGAGTTGTCCTAGATAATATTTGCTGGCTATGCTATCCAGGTTAGACCAAAGGGAGTTGCTCCAAAGGAGCAGTGCATGCCTTGTCTATCTGGACCAAACTTCAAGGGAGTAGTGCATGCCTAGTCCATCCTGTGCCTGTCCAAACATTAGTCATGGACAAGGAGCATATGAGATCAACGCAAGCCTCCTGTTTCGTCTTGAGCTACTTTTCTTTTGGCTTCTTAGCACGCGTTCCAAGCGCGGCTAATGGAATGAGATTTACAAGGTAGTAAGTAGTTCATACAGTTATAGCCCAAAAGCGAGTTGGGAGTTTGGCGTAGAAGAGCATGTTCGTGCCATGCCAAGGATAGTCTAGTTCATCCGCTCGGCAATGGCATTGCTCTAGGGCATGTAAGGTGTAGTGATGATGTGGTTGACATCGTCTTGGCTCTACCAGTCTTTGCAAACCTCGTAGTCACCACCGTGATCATTACCTTGACCTTCTTGTTTGTCTATCGCTCTACCATGGCGACAAACTCTTACAACTCCTTGAACTCTCCCCTTTTCTTGAGGATATAGATCTATATTTTGTACTTGTCAAGGTCAATAAATACTTACTACCGCCATTTGAAGGAGTACAAAATGATAGGTACACATCAGAATGAATCACGTCTAAGATTGCTATTACACATTCTTCATCATGCTATAAGGGCTTTCTCTTTGCCTTGCCTTAGAGGTATGGCTCGCATAGTTTCTTACACTTCCCCTCGTCCTTGGCCTTACTATCAACGTGCTTGAGGTGACGGTCTAGAAAACGGATTTCGACATAATGGTTCCCGCCGACCGCTCTTGGTATTGCAACCAAGAGATGATATCACCCTCAGAGCCATAGTTCCACACTAAGCAATTCATAGGAATAACTTCCTTCCACTATGTCCTTAGCACCTGGAAACTTATCCGCGAGGAGCAAACTCTAGGGGCTTTGACCAACTAATGCTTTTTTAGTCTCTGCCTCTGGAGGACAACTCTGTTAGGAATCTCAAAGGTAAGAACTATACTCAATGACAGGCAACTAACAGGTTCTTATAGTCCTAGAGCCAGCCTCTAGTCTAGGCGCACAGTGACTCCTTCGATGAGCCACTTTGCGGGCAATCACGATTGCGTCGTCCACCCTGCCTATATGGCGCTCCCTGTCAATGCCAAGTGGCGCCAGCCACCAAGAAGGACCTTGGAATGTTCTAAGTTGTGTCTCAAAACCGTCCTCTCCCCCTTTTGATCACAAAGAAAATTTCTCACCAGGATGGGATTTGACCCAGTGACCTCTCGCTCTAGAGACTAACTGTTGGAAAGGGAGCCATCCGGCTCAATTTCAGGTCCACAAGAGCAAGTTCCAGGAAAGTACCAGATGCGTGCTCCGATCGCCAATCCGACTTCACCATTGGAAAGATCATGTGGCAAAATGTCTACGGTCCAAGTTTGAGGCCGATCCAACGGTCGGATTGGGAGATATGAATTTTTGAAGTTGCGGGGATCATGGACCGTCGATGTGTGGGTGGGCATGGGTGATGGCTCCATGCCTTAGCCTGAGAAAAGAAAAAGGCAAGAGGTCCAGGGTCAAGACCTGATGGGAGAAATATCCAAAAAGGTCCTTGGTCTTAGGATTGCCTTGTCAGAGTGTACTGACTAAGATAAAGGTACCTCTCCTTACTTTTTAGGTGAGGTGAGATCCTTGTGTGCTAGCCATGGACACATGGCGATTCTCCATGGGTTTGTGGGTTATGTGACCACTAGGAGTGTGCCATGAGAGCATTCTCTAGCTCTCTAGGTCGTGTGTGAGTGGTCAGCCTGATTGCTAGGCTGATTTCCTCCATTGTGTGAGATTATGGATTCTAGTGTGTGAGCCTTAGCCTCCATGGCTAAGTGGTGTGGCTTGTGAGAGGGCTGACTTGCCCAAGCTCTAGCTCTATATGTACTCCATCATTTTGAGTGATTGAACAACCATTCTTCAGCACAAGTGATGCCCTTCCAATCACACATGCTCGCTGCTCCAAGGCTCCCTCTCTCCTCCATTTCCAACACTAACTGTGGAACGTCTGAGCTACGAGGAGTTTTCCTAAGTAGTGTTTCCTGGCTATACTATTCAGATTAGGCCAAGGGGACTTGCTCCAGAGGAGCAATGCATGCCTTGTCTATGTGGACCAGACTTAGAGGACTTACTCCAAGGGAGCAGTGCATGCCTAGTCCTTCCTGTGCCTATCCAGATATCAGCCATGGACAAGGAGCATGTAAGGTCAACAAACCATCCCTTGCACCTCTGTCCATTAGCTGTGAGATCTCTCCTTTTTCCTGCAGTCTTGGCCTCAATCTTCGTCCACTGTGTTGACCATACCGATGCCTCGAGTACCTGCAGAGCGCAATTCGCTCTCCAGCGCCTTTGTCATATAATGTACGAGTATCTTCCTGGTCTCCACGTACTCCAGGTCCACGATCTACTTTGCGACCAGGTCGCGTGAGTAGTGGTACGTGACGTCGATGTGCTTGGTCCACCGGGAAATGACATTATCGTGTGCCATTTTCATGGCGCTTTTGTTGTCAATGCAGACCTCTGTTACCTACGTTTATGGCACATTCATCTCGGCAAGCAAACTGTGTAGCTACTGTCTCCTTGCATGCTTCTGATAGAGCGATGTACTGTGCCTCAGTACTAGAGAGGGAGACACAGTCTTGCTTTTTGCTTATCCAAGAGAGTGTACCACCATTCAAGAGGTACACAAAGCCCGAGGTGGACTTTACTTCATCGATTTGTCCCTCCAAGTCGGCATCTGTATAGCACACCAGCCGCAACTAGTCAGATCCTTCTTGGCCTCCCATGAGTCGGGTCTTCTAAAGATAGTGCATGATGCGCTTGACTACTTGCGAATGCTGTGGTCCTTGATTGGCCACGAACCTGCTCACTCGTCCCACAGCATAACAAATATCAGGGCGTATACCTACCATGGCATAGAGGAAGCTGCGAACAGCAGACTGGTATAGAATGTTCTCCATCTCATACTGTTTTGCTTCCATGCTGGGGCTCATGGACTAGGAGAGCTTGATGTCAATTCTCATGGGTGTGGTGATTGGTTTGCAGTCCTCAGTGTTGTAGCACTTGACGACCAACATGACGTACTTGGTTTGGTTCAGCTCGATGGTACCTGCTGCTTGAATGGGGTGGACGGCTATCCCGAAATAGAACTCGAGCAGACCCATGTCCTTCATCTTGAACCTGTTGGTGAGATCTGTCTTCAGCTTGTTTAATAGCTTGACTGATGACAAGCACATGATCAGGTCATCCATGTATTGTGCAACCAGCATCAAGCCTTGCTCATCCTCCCACACATAGACACTAGGGTCAATCTTGCAGTGCGTGAAGATGAGCGCGGCCATGAAGACGTCCATGTCCTCGTACCAGATCCTTGAAGCGTGTTTCAGCCCATAGAGTGCTTTGACTACTTTGCAAACCTTGCCCTTTGGAGCTTTCAATCCCTCAAGCTCTTTCATCAGTACTTCTTTCTCTAGTTTCCCGTGTAGGATAGCTGTCTTGACATCCATCTAGTGAACCTCCAGATCTTTTGCAGAAGCGATGCCCAACATGGATCTGATGGAGGCAAAGATGACGACAGGCACGAAGGTGTCCTCGTACTCGGAGCCTGCACGCTGGGAAAACCCCTTCGCCACAACTCTTGCCTTATATTTGTCGACAGCACCATCATGCTTGAACGTTTTCCAAAGTACCCACTTTGACCCCATCACATGTGCGTTTTGGGGCCTACCCACCAAAACCCATGTTCTGTTCTCTTCAATAGATGTAATTTGCTATCCATCGTCTCATTCCACTTGGCCGTATTCGGCATGTTCATAGTCTCCGTTACGGTCACAGGCTCTCCTTGAGCCAAGCATGACCAGCTGAGTCCGATCCATTCCGCACTCTCAGCATCGTACTTGGACAGGGATTTCTTCTGGCAAGTACTACGCTGGAGTGTTACTGGTGGTCCTTCAAGGCTTAGTTATTTCTGTTGCTCTTGTGCTGCCACTAATCCGCTGTTTGAGGAAGAGCCACTTGCCTTGGATTTTGACTAAGAGGCCTCGGACGACTCAAATACAGTTTCAGAGTACGTTGCTTTGTCAGCCTGCAAATCCACTCCCGGGAGCACAATTCTTCACTGGCACCATCTGCTAGTTTTCTTGTGCCTGATTACTCGACTCGAGCAACACAATCGCCTCTCTTGATTTGGAAGCATGAACAAGGTCCAGCGACTCTCCCTTGCCGAGCATCCTTCCATCAAACTCGACCTCTCGGCTCCTTATGAGATTTCCAGCCGCTTGGGAATACAGCGTGTACGCTTTTTGTGTAGTGTCGTATCTAACCATTACACACTTACGAGCGCATACATTCGACTTGCCACTTCTTTTTCCTGCTTGGATCTTTGCCCACGTAGTACAGCCAAAGACCCTCAGATATGACGCATCCGGCTTCTCTCCTAACCAAGCCTCTTCTAGCCGCTTGAGCTGCTTCTCTTGCTGCTTCTTACCACACTTTCCAAGCATGGCTGGTGGAGTGAGATTCACAAGGTAGCAAGCAGTTCTTGTTGCTTCACCCCTGAAGTGAGGTGGGAGTTTAGTGTCAAAGGGCATGCTTCGTGTCATACCGAGGATACTCTGGTTCATCCGCTCGACAATACCATTGCTCTGGGGGTGTAAGGCATGGTGGTCTGGTGCTTAGTGCCGTGCATGCTCAACCAGCCTTTACACGACTCTTACTCTCCACCGTTGTCTGTCCGTGGAGCCTTGAGCTTCTTGCTTGTCTGCCACTCTACTATCACAACAAACTCTTGCAGCTTTTTCTATATCTCTCCTTTTGTCTTGAGGAAGTAGATCCACGTCTTGCGACTGTGGTCATCAAGGAAGGTCAGGAAATACTCGCTAGTGCCATTCAAAGGGGTGCGGAATGATCCACACACATCAGAGTGAATCTCTTTGCCTTGCCTTGGAGGCATGGCTCACACAGCTTTTTGCACTTTCCCTCATTCTCGGCCTTGCATCCCTCCATCCCATGAACCACTTTGTACTGCTGCATAGCTTGTTGTGTGGTATCGGCGACATGGCCAAACCGCCTGCGCCACAGCTCAGCATATGTGTTGGTGGAGTTGGCCGCCATGGTGACGGCTTGTGCGATATCAGGCTTTGGAGACTTGGGTTCTTCATCGCCGCATATCCCTCATTTGTACTGTCAAGGAGTTTGCTCTGCAGCACGTGGAGCCCATCAACTATTCGGACCTGTGCGACAAGACTCTCCTTGGGATAGGAAATCTTGATGTCCTTGTTCTTGACAATAACGGCCTCCTCCTCCGTGAAGATGACCGTCATGTCGTGGTCCGTGATTTTGGACACAGATAAGAGGTTTGCTGCAAAACACGACATGTAGACGATGTTCTACAGCTTCATGTATTTTTCAGTACCGTTCACATTAATGCAGATCAACTTATCCTTCTCGCCTTCCGCATGGACAAGGCTGCTGTTGGCACACCTCAATTGACATCCAGTATCTCCAATGGAGATGAACCCATCCTTCTCCCTGCAAGAGTGGTGGGTTGTGCCAGAGTCAAGGCCCTGAGCTTCACGCTTGAGCAGTGCCGCTCCCTTGGTTGAACGCAAGGTTTCCTTTACCCTCATATCTACCACCATAATCTGTGTCTTCGTTCTTCAGAGCCATGTAGTCTCGTGCCTTATGCCCAGGCTTGCCACAGTTATGGCACTTCCTGGGACGCTTTGAACTCTTTCCACCGCCACCATTGCTTTTTCCTCCACCGCCACCATTTCCACTGCTACTCTGACCAGAAGAGGAATTGTTGCCATGACCACGGTACTATGCAGCATAGGCTGAAATGTTAGCCTCACTACCGCTGCGACGCATGGCCTCGTTGTGCACGTCCTCGGATACTACCTCATTAGTCAAATCGTCCTCCTTCCAACTGCCAAAGACGGTGATGAAAGACCCCAACCTTTAGGTAGCGCCATAAGGAGGATCATGGCCTATATTTTGGTGTCGATTTCCCAGTTCACTTGGGCCACTTATTGCAGCAGTCCTTCAAACTGCAAGAGGAAGTCCGGAATTGACTCTCCTTCGCTCATCCTCATCAAAATCAGCTTTTGAACAATGAAGAGGCAATTTGCGACAACCGTTCATTGGTGTAGATGTGCAAGTTTCTCATAAGCCTTTGAAGTATGTATGATATCTTGGAGGTGGACATGTTGTGACTCATGCACTGATGTCACAAGAATCGCAATCACCATGTCATTTTTGACACTCCATCCTTCATATCGAGGATCTGTTTTTGGAGGTTCAATCTCTTCTCCAAGGAACATGTTCAAGTAGCTACACATCCTCATGATATTATGAAATTGCCATCTCCACAAGGGAAAACCAAACCGTGTGAACTTTGACATCTTACCATTAATGTGCTCGAGAGTGAGCGTCGCCGGTGTTGTCATTCTGCTTCTGTGCTTCTCTTCTTCTTTACTTCAATGAGGTCGATGTAAGCTGATATAGGCTGTTGTCTCCTACCAGTTTATAAGGTGCAGATACGTTGCTTACCCCTTAGCCGTTGATCACCTGCAAATAGAGAAGAATGCACACTAGCGAATCCAAGGTTGTGCTTCCAAGGGCACAGTTTTTCTTGGTTTGGGCCCAAGGGTCATACCTCCAAGGGCAGAGCCTATCCTTGATCCTTGTTCGCTAAGTACTAGCAGCCGTCTTTGGAGCAGATGGAGCAGATGGAGCAGATGGAGCAGATGGAGCTGATGGAGCTGATGGAGTTGATGCGCGCTACAAGACAGAGAGGGCGAGAGAGTGCGCAGAAGCGTGCCTTACAACTAGTCATGTGGGTCCATAACCCTTTGTCAACATGTCTGAGGTGACGGTCTAGAAAATGGATTCTGACACGATGGTTCCCGCCGACCGCTCTTGGTATTGCAACCAAGAGATGATATTACCGTCAGAGCCGAGGTTCCACACTGATCAGTTCATAGGAATCAATTCCTTGCACTATATTCTTAGCACCTGGTCAATTTCGTGCGCGAAGCGAACTCCAAGGACTAAGACCAACCAATTCCTTTGTAGTGTCTGCCTATGGTGGACAACTCTATGAGGAGTCTCAAAGGTAAGAACTGTACTAAATGACAAGCTACTGACAGGTTCTTATAGCCTTGGAGCCAGCCTCTAGCCTAGGCGCGCAGTGACTCCATGGGTGAGGAACTTTGGGAGCAATCTAGATTGCATCATCCCCCCTGCCTACATGGCGCTCCCTACGACTACCAAGTGGCGCCAACCACCAGGAAGGACCTTGGAATATTCTGGGATGTCTCTTAGAACCTTCCTGTGACCCTTTTGGTCACAAAGAAAATTAGTCACCAGGCTGGGATTTGACTCAGTGTCCTCTCGCTTGAGAAACTAACTCTGGAACGTATAAGCCAGAAGGAGTTGTTCTAGGTAGTATTTGCTGGCTAGTCTATCCACATGAGACCAAGGGGACTTGCTCCAAAGGAGCAGTGCATGCCTTGTCTATCTTGACCAGACTTAGGGGTCTTACTCTAATGGAGCAGTGCATGCCTAGTCTGCCGTGTGCCTGTGAAAACATCAGCCATGGACAAGGAGCATATTAGGTCAACATATAGTGTAACATCACGGTTAAGAGACACGGCCTCTTCAACCACGGCATATCCCTTATTTGTATTCTTAAGGTACTTGGTGTACCACACGTAGAGTCCATAATATTCTAGGACCTTTACGATAAGACTCTCCTTGGGATAGGAAATCTTGATGTCCTTGTTCTTGACAATCACGGCCTCCTTAATGAAGACGACCGTCATGTTGTGGCCCGTGATTTGAAACAACAAGAGGTTTGTTGTAAAAAACAGGAAGGAGACGACGTTCACACAAGAGTGTGAAGTCTTTTTAGTTCCATTCATGTTGATGCTGATCAACTTATCTCTCTCGCCTTGTGCATGCACAAGGCTTCTATTGGCACACCTAAAGCAATGTTCAGTGTCCTCAATGGAGATGAATACATCTTTTTCTCGTGACGAGAGGTGGTGCATGCTATAGTCGAGCCCGTAGGCTCCACGCTTGAGCAGTGCCGCTCCCTTGGTTGCCTCCATGCTCTTAGCTATGATGTTTATCAACTTTTGTTTACCCTTTGCCCTCGTTTCTGTTGGGAAAGGAGCCATCTGGCTCAGTTTCAGGTCCACAGGAGCAAGTTCCAGGAAAGTACCAAATTCCTGCTCCGATCGCCAATCCAAAATCACCATTGGAAAGATCAGGTGGCAAAATGTCTACGGTCCAAGTTTGAGGCCAATCCAACGGTCGGATTGGGAGATATGAATTTTCGAAGTTTCGGGGGTCATGGACCGTCGATGTCTGGGTGGGCATGGGTGATGGCTCCATGCCTTAGCCTAAGAAAAAGAAAAAAGGCAAGAGGTCCAGGGTCAAGACCTGATGGGAGAAATATCCAAAAAGGTCCTTGGTCGTAGGATTGCCTTGTCAGAGTGTGCTGACTAGGATAAAGGTACATCTCCTTACTTTTTAGGTGAGGTGAGATCCTTGTGTGCTAGCCATGGACACATGGCGATTCTCCATGGGTTTGTGGGTTATATGACCACTAGGAGTATGCCATGAGAGCATTTTCTAGCTCTCTAGGTCGTGTGTGAGTGGTCAGCCTGATTGCTAGGCTGATTTCCTCCCTTGTGTGAGATTATGGACTCTACTGTGTGAGTCTTAGCCTCCATGGCTAAGTGGTGTGCCTTGTGAGAGGGCTGACTTGCCCAAGCTCTAGCTCTATATGTACTCCATCATTTTGAGTGAGTGAACAACCATTCCTCAGCACAAGTGATGCCCTTCCAATCACACATGCTCGCTGCTCCAAGACTCCCTCTCTCCTCAAGTTCCAACATTTGGTATCAGAGCCAAGTTCTGCCACTTTCAGCCGTCACTTTGAGAGTGACGGGTTGGGGTGAAAACTTCACCAGATGTCACAATCAACCACTAGATCTTCAAGTTCAAGAGACAAGCTTTCCAACGAGCCCAAAATCGCGAAAATCCAACAGTTGGATTGAGAGTTATGGTCAAAACGAGGTCGGGCAGGGCTACACTCTTCTCTATGAGTAAGACTGTCGCCTTGTGATGACCATAACTCTCTTGTTTCTTTGTCAAATTTAAAAAGTGGCACATGCGAATTGTAGTATTTTTTCTAAGCTTTCCATTGCTGCAAAAATATTTGCAATCCATTGATTCGATTGGGAGAAACGCCGTTTACAAGCTGGCTGGTCTGAGTTGGAGTAGGAGCAGAAGCATACCCTGTTTTCAAGAGGGCATATCTCTCAAAATCCCCTGTTGATGACCCTGTTTTATGGGTCGATCTGAAAATTCCAGTGGTGGCCTCAGTTTTTCAAAATTCCTAGTTTTCTGGCATCTACAGTCCATTTTCTGTCAGACAGATTTCTGGCAGAAGCAGCAGCAGAAGCAGGGGTAGCGCCGCCATCCAAGGGCAGCGGTGAGCATCATCAAGGCTCAAAATGGAAGCAGCTGGTGTTCTATCAGCAGCCCAGCCTTTGGAGAGGCTGGAGGGACGCGCCAACTTCACGTTTTGGAAGATCCGTACCCGCCTCCTTTTGGAGGAGAGGGGCTTGTGGGAGGTGGTGAGCGGTGACGAGCCGGCTCCAGTTCCACAAGCAAAAGGCATCACCGCAGCGCAGGTGGTGGCAGGGAAGACGCCGCAAAAGGGTGCAGCTGATGCAGGTTCTTCTGCAGTTGTACCAGCGGCGTATGAGGAGTGGAAGAATAAGGACAGGCAGGCCTACAGGTTGCTTGTCAACACCATCTCCAACCCGCATCTTCAGTACGTGAGTGACAAGGCTACTGCAAAGGAGGGGTGGGACACGTTGTGCAAGAAGTATGAGAGCAAGGATCCTGCATTCCTCATGCTTTTGGAGGAAAAGATGATGGCGCTAAAAATGCAGGGTGGTGAAGGGATGGAGGCGTATCTGGACAGGGCAAAGGAGCTGGCGAAACAGTTGAGAGCGGCTGGCAATCCTGTGGAAGAGACGCGCTTCATTCTCCTCTTGCTGAGGGGACTCCCAACCAGCTATGACACGGTGCGAGAGACGTTGGAGTGCCAGCCGACTCTCGACCTCGACTTCATCTGCACGCACTTGGTGCAGGTAGAACTGCGTTGCAATGCAGCAAAGCGCAATGCAGCAGCAGCAGTAGTGAAGCAGCTTTCATGGCCATGGGCTCACGCAACCAGCAGCAGTAGTAGTCCGGGCAGCAGAGAGGCAAGAAGAAGGGCAAGTGCCACTATTGCCAGAAAGAGGGGCATTACAAGAAAGAGTGCTTCAAGTTTAAGAGGGACCAGAAGGAGCAGCAGCAGCAGCAGCAAAAGCAGCAATCTCCACAGCAACAACAGCAGCAGTCACAGCAACGGCAGCAGTAGCAGCAGCAACAGCAGCAGAACCAGACTAGCGTGCGCCATTTTGGCAACATGAACGTCGCCAAGGAGGTGCGCGACCGCCTCTTCATGGCGAAGTTTGACATGTCGCAGAAGGAAAAGGCGGATCTGGCGTGGTACAAGGACTCGGGGTGTACCAAGAGTCTGACGCACCACAAGGAATGGTTCACGCAGCTGCTCTCCATTCCTCCTTGGCCGATTGCTTTGGGAGATGATCGGTTGGTGTATGCTGAGGAGATTGGGATTGTGGAGATGTGGTTAGAGACCCCGCGTGGCATTGAAGTGGGAGTTTTCCATGGCGTGCTGTATGTGCCTGATGCTGCGTTCAACCTTCTCTCAGTGTCCTCTCTCACCAACACAGGACTGCGTGTTGTCTTCGATGATGACAATGGCTACATCCTCAACAACGAAACAGGAGAGGAGTTGGCCAAGTCGGTGAAGGAGGGCGACATGTACCGCCTGTTGGAGGCGACCAAGATCCCGCGTGAGCAGAGTCTTGTTGCAGTGGTGCAGGCGACAGATGGCGAGATCTGGCATGCGCGCTACGGCCACATCGGCATGCGCGCCTTGCAGCAGCTTCAAGCAAAGCAGATGGTGCGTGACCTGCCTACCATCTCTAAATTTGAGCAGCAGTTATGTATCGGCTGTTTGGAGGGGAAGCAGCATCGCGAGGCGTTCTTTGGAGCAGGGGAGCGTGCAAAAGAGGTGTTGGAGCTGGTCCACACGGACTTGTGCGGACCGATGCAGACCCAGAGCTTTGGAGGCTCTAGGTATTTTCTCACCTTCATTGATGATTTCAGCCGTTACACTGCTGTGTACTTCCTTTCCTCCAAGGACCAGTGCTTTGACAGGTTCAAGGAGTTCAAGGCCATGGTGGAGAACCAGACTGGCAAGAAGATCAAGGCGCTGCGCAGCGATCG
>SZWC01015012.1:50644-64866 GCA_023375785.1 Penium margaritaceum
GTGATCATCGGGCTCCAGCTCTCCGGTAGCGCCATGAGGAGAATCATGGCTTGCATGTTCTCGTCAAGGTCCCAGTTCATCTGGCGAGCCTCGCCAAGGAGTCCTTCAAACTCCTGTAGGAAATCGGGGATTGATTCGCCCTCATTCACCCGCATGCTGATCAGCCGTTATAGGATGAATAATCTGTTCGCAAGGGAGGTGGATTGGTGCACGCGCTTGAGCTTGTCGTAAGCTTCGGAAGCCAGCGTGTACCCGGCAATGATGGGAACATACTTCTTAGCAATCGTGTTGCTGAGGAATGACATGGCAATGTCATTTCGATCCATCCATGCCTCATGCTCGGATGTGCCTTCTGCGGGAACCTGCTCCTCTCCCTTCAGTAGTTTGATGAAGCCGCGCACTTTCATCGCCAGCTCAAACTGCCATCTCCAAAGGGGGAAATCAATCCCCTCAAAAATGGGGATTCCTCCCAAGGGTCCAAGACCTTGCGACAGTGACATAGCACTCACATTTGCTCCAATGGTCTGCCCTGTGGTAGCCACTATTGAGTTTGAGGACTGCCCTGCGGCAGTCCCCACTCCTCCTGATGGGTCAACCATTTTTGTTGCCCTTATCTGCTTCCCAAGTCTCTGCTGCGTTGAGGCCGATGTAGGCTGATGTTAGCTGATGTCTGCTACCGGTTTTAGGATGCAGATCCGTTCCTTACTCCTTCAGCCGATGTTCACCTGCAAACAGAGAAGATATCTATACCAACACACCCAGGGTCTTGCCACCAAGGGCAGAGCTTGTCCTGGTTGGGACTCAAGGGTCGTGCCTCCAGGGGCAGAGCTTTTTCTTGGTCCCTGTGTGCTGAGTGCAGACCAAGCCGTTGAAGTTGATGAAGCTAATGGAGCTGATGGAGCTGATGGAGCCAGCGTGCGCACCTGGAGAGAGCGTACCAGAGTTGAGCGAAGCGTGCCTTACAACTGGTCAGTGTGGGCCCATAACCCTTTGTCAACCGGCCTGAGGCAAACGGACTAGAAAACAGGGCCGACACAATAGCACCTGCCGTCCGCTCCTAGCATTTCAGCTAGGAGAAGATATCACCCTCAGGATCACGGTTCCACACTGAGCAGTTCCTAGGCAATCACTTGCTAGCAACTGTGTCCACTTAACACTTGGTCACTTTCGCGCGAGGTGCTAGTCAAAGACTAACTCCTGGGGCTTAGACCAACCAGTGTCTTCTTTATACTGTTCCTTAGTTGGACAACTCTGTGAGGAGCATCTAAGGCCAGATTGTGTAATTAGAANGCAGTGACACTTTTGGGGTGGTCACTCCAAACCACCTCACCAGTCCGCCAATTGGCGCATCCACTGACCGCCAAGTGGGGCACTCTCCTCATGCATGGAGAAATGTCTAAGAAACTTCCCCTGTGCTAGAAGGTCAAAAAACCTCCTGCGCACATCAAGGCTCGATCGCAGGACCTGTTGTCCCTAAGTCCAACATGCTATCCGTTGCGCTACACTTCTGGTGTCTCGCTTGGACTTGCACCACGAACAAGGTTTGGGGGACTTACTCCAAGGGAGTAGTGCACGCCCAACCTGTCCGTCAACCCATAGCAGTGGCCATGGGGCATAGTAGAACAACACATACAAGGAGGCCATGGCTGCACCGGATGCAGCAGATTGGACGCAAGCCGTGCAGCAGGAGATACAGTCGTAGCTGGACAACGGCACGTGGGAGTTGACTGAGCATCCACCAGTACGTAAGGTGATCAAGTGCAAGTGGGTGTTCAACAAGAAGCGGGGAGCAGATGGTAACCTGGAAAAGTACAACGCGAGGCTGGTCGCCAAGGGTTACTCGCAGCAGGAGGGCATCGACTACACAGAAACTTTTGCCCCTGTTGCAAAGTTTGCCTCTGTGCGCACGCTCCTCTCTTATGCAGCAGCTGAAGACTTCGTGGTTCACCACATGGATGTCAAGACGGCATTCTTGAATGGTGACTTGGAGGAGGAGATCTACATGGAGCAGCCGGAGGGGTTCGTCATGGATGGCCAGGAGCACGTGGTCTGCAAGCTGCAGAAGTCGCTGTACGGCCTCAAGCAAGCGTCGCGTGCTTGGAACCAGAAGTTGGATGCGGCGTTGTAGTGCATGGGGTTTGAGCGCAGCGAGTGTGACTACAGCGTGTATCGCTAGCAGCATGAGTATGAGATCCTCATCATCATTGTCTATGTGGATGACATGCTCCTCCTTTCCAACAGCATGTCTGCACTGCAGGAGTTCAAGGAAGCCATGCAGGAGCGCTTCTAGATGTCTGATCTCGGAAAGACATCATACTTCCTCGGTATCCAGATCACGCGTGACCGCAAGACACGCTCTCTCTCGCTGCAGCAGAGCCGCTACATTAAGGATGTTTTACAGCGGTTTGGCATGGCAGAGGCAAAACCCATCGGCACGCCGCTGGAGACGCAGCAGTACCTCGTGAGCTTTAATGGAGAAGCAAATGCAGCTGAGCGGCAAAAGTACCAGAGCGCCGTCGGCAGTCTCATGTACCTGATGGTGGCAACCAGGCCGGACCTCGCATAGGCTGTGAGCGCTGTGAGCCAGTACATGGCTAATCCCGGACCGGAGCACCAGAAGGCAGTGAAGCGGATCTTCCGCTACCATGCTGGAACCATCAACATATGCATCACCTATAACGGCAATGACAACAGCATCATCGGCTACACAGACACAGATTGGGCTTCAAACCCTGAGGACCGCAAGTCCATCTCTGGACATGTGTTCCTCATGAATGGTGGAGCCATCAGCTGGTGCAGCAAGCGGCAGGTGGTCGTGGCCACCTCGAGTATAGAAGCTAAGTACGTATCTCTCAGCTTTGGAGCCAAGGAAGCAGTTTAGCTCCAACCTCTCATGGCAAAGATGAGTGGGAGTGCAGCAGTTCCAGTTCCTGTGCGCGTCCACAACCAGAGCGCAATCGCACTCGCCAAGAATCCTGAGTACCATGCACACACCAAGCACATTGATATCGCATATCATTTCATCAGGCACATGGTGCAGGAAGGTGCTATCAAGCTGGAGTTTACTCCAACCAGCAAGCAGATCGCTGATTTCTGCACCAAGCCAGTGACCCGTTAGAAGTAGCAGTTCTGCATGAAGGCATGTGGACTCAGCCCACTCTGACTGCGGCAAAGTGGGAGATTGTTGGGAAAGGAGCCATCTGGCTCAGTTTCAGGTCCACAGGAGCAAGTTCCAGGAAAGTACCAAATTCCTCCTCTGATCGCCAATCCAAATTCACCATTGGAAAGATCAGGTGGCAAAATGTCTACGGTCCAAGTTTGAGGCCGATCCAATGGTTGGATTGGGAGATATGAGTTTTCGAAGTTTCGGGGGTCATGGACCGTCGATGTCTGGGTGGGCATGGGTGATGGCTCCATGCCTTAGCCTAAGAAAAAGAAAAAGGCAAGAGGTCCAGGGTCAAGACCTGATGGGAAAAATATCCGAAAAGGTCCTTGGTCGTAGGATTGCCTTGTCAGAGTGTGCTGACTAGGAGAAAGGTACCTCTCCTTACTTTTTAGGTGAGGTGAGATCCTTGTGTGCTAGCCATGGACACATGGCGATTCTCCATGGGTTTGTGGGTTATGTGACCACTAGGAGTGTGCCATGAGAGCATTCTCTAGCTCTCTAGGTCGTGTGTGAGTGGTCAGCCTGATTGCTAGGCTGATTTCCTCCCTTGTGTGAGATTATGGACTCTAGTGTGTGAGCCTTAGCCTCCATGGCTAAGTGGTGTGGCTTGTGAGAGGGCTGACTTGCCCAAGCTCTAGCTCTATATGTACTCCNCCTGATGGGAGAAATATCCAAAAAGGTCCTTGGTCTTAGGATTGCCTTGTCAGAGTGTGCTGACTAGGATAAAGGTACCTCTCCTTACTTTTTAGGTGAGGTGAGATCCTTGTGTGCTAGCCATGGACACATGGCGATTCTCCATGGGTTTGTGGGTTATGTGATCACCAGGAGTGTGCCATGAGAGCATTTTCTAGCTCTCTAGGTCGTGTGTGAGTGGTCAGCCTGATTGCTAGGCTGATTTCCTCCCTTGTGTGAGATTATGGACTCTAGTGTGTGAGCCTTAGCCTCCATGGCTAAGTGGTGTGGCTTGTGAGAGGGCTGACTTGCCCAAGCTCTAGCTCTATATGTACTCCATCATTTTGAGTGATTGAACAACCATTCCTCAGCACAAGTGATGCCCTTCCAATCACACATGCTCGCTGCTCCAAGGCTCCCTCTCTCCTCAAGTTCCAACAGTGTCTACCAGCATGATCCCCATCTTCCTTTTTGGAAGCCCTATACTTTTTTGCCCAACGCCTAGGCTTACCCTAGTTATGGCACTTCCGAAGACGCTTTGAACCCTTTCCTCCACCACCATTGCCTCTTCCTCCACCGCCACTGCTTCTACTGCTGCTGTGACTAGAAGAGGAGTTGTTGTCAAGACCACCGTACTGTGGAGCATAGGCTGAAATTTAAGCCTCACTACCACTGCAATGCATGGCCTCCTCACGTACGTTCTTGGATACTTCTTCATATGTAAAATCCTCTTCCTCCTGACCGCCAAACACGTTGATCAGAGGACCCCCTTATTAAGGTAGCAGCATGAGGATCATGGCGTGCATGCTGGTGTTGATTTGCTACTTTTTTAGGTCAATTCCTACAGCAGTCCTTCAAACTGCAAAAAGAAATCCGACATTGACTTTCCGTTGTTCAACCTCATTGAAATCAGCTTTTGAAGGATGAAGAGGTGATTTGCAAGAGTCGTTGATTAGTGTATACGTGCAAGCTTCTCATAATGTGACTTATGCAGTTATGTGACAAGAATTGCAATCGCCATATCACGCTTCATATCTGGCATTTGTTTTTGGAGGTTCAACCTCTTCTCAAAGGAATTTCTTCAAGTAGCCATGTGATGATATGAAATTGCCATTTCCAGAAGGGAAAACCTATCCTAGTGATTTTTTACATCCTTCCGTTGACCTACTCAAGAGTGAGCGTCATGTGTGTCGTCATATTGTTTCTCTGCTTCTATACTTCTCTACTCCGTTAAGGATGATCTAGACAAATGTAGGCTGTTGCCTACTATCGATTTAGAAGGTGCAGATCCGTTGCTTACCCCTTAGCCATTGATCACCTACACTTTGGAACTAGTGGAGAGAGGGATCTTTGGAGCAGCAAACATGTGGGACTGGAAGGGCATCACTTGTGCTGAAGATGATGGAATACATATAGAGCTAGAGCTTGGACAAGTCTGCCCTCTCACAAACCACACCACTCAGCCATGGAGGCTAAGGCCTACACACTAGAGTCTATAATCTCACACAAGGGAAGAAATCAGCCTAGCAATCAGGCCGACCACCCACACTCGACCTAGAGATCTAGAAAATACTCTCATGATACACTCCTAGTAGTCTAACCCAAAATCCCATGGAGAATCGCCATGTGTCCATGGCTAGTAGACAAGGATCTCATCTCACCGTAAAGGTAAGGAGAGGTACCTTTTTCCAAGTCAGCACACTCTGACAAGGCAACCCAAGAATCTAGGACCTTTTTAGATGTTTCTCCCATCAGGTCTTGACCGTGGACCTCTTGCCCTTTTTCTTTTCTAAGGCTAAGGCATGGAGCCATCGTCCATGGTTACCCACATATGAGCTGTCGATGACCCCACAAACTCTGAAAATTCATATCTCCCAATCAAACCGTTGGATCCGCTCGAAACTTAGACCGTGTGCATTTTGCCACATGATCTTTTGAATGAAGAAGGCGGATTGATGATCGGAGTAGGCATCTAGTAGTTTCCTGGAACTTTCTCTTGTGGGCCTCAAACCGAGGGGACTGAGTCCACATGCCTTCCTAAACAATTATTGCTTCTCATGGATCACTAGCTTGGTACAAAAATCAGCGACCTGCTTGCGAGTTGGAGTGAACTTCAGCTTGATAGCACCCTCTTGCACTATGTGCCTGATGTAATGATATGCGATGTGAATGTGCTTGGTGCGTACATGATGTTCAAGATTCTTGGCGAGTGCAATTGTGCTTTGGTTGTTGTCACCCATAGCAACTGGAATAGGTGCACTCCTACTCATATGCGCCATGAGATGTTGAAGCCAAACTCCTTGAATTCCAAAGATGATAGAGATATACTAAGTTTTCGTGCTTGAGGTTGCCACGAGCACCTGGCACTTGCTACACCAGCTCATGGCCTCATCATTCATGTCAAACACATGTCTAGAGATGGACTTGCATTCCTCAGGTTTCAAGCCCAATCTACATCTGTATAGCAGATGATGTTGTTGTCGTTGCTGTTGTAGGTGATGCCGATGTTAATGGTTCAAACAAGGTAGCGAAAGATCTACTTCACTGCCTTCTAATGCTCAAGTCTGGGGCTTCTCATGTACTGGCTCATAACGCTCACAACCTGTGCGAGTTCCGGCCTGATTACCACCATCAAGTACATGAGACTACTGACGGCACTCTAGTACTTCTCCCGCTTAGCTGCATCCGCTTCTCCAGTGAAGCTCACAAGATACTATAGCATCTCCAGCGGCGTACCGATGGGTTTAGCCTCTGCCATGTCGAACCGTTTCAAGACACCCTTGATGTAGTAGCTCTGCTGGACCAAGAGAGAGCGTGATTTGTGGTCATGCATAATCTGGATACTGAGGCAATATGATGCCTCCCCGAGATCAGACATGTGGAAGCGAACCTACATGGCCTCCTTGAACTCTGCAGTGTGAACATGCTGTTGGAATGGAGGAGCATGTCATCCACATAGACGATGATGATGACCATGCTGCTAGTGATAGACGCCGTAGTCACATTCGCTACACTCAAACCCCATGCACTACAGCACCATATCCAATTCTTGTTCCAAGCACGCGATGTTTGCTTGAGGCCGTACAGCGACTTCTGAGTCTGACAACCAAGTACTCCTGGCCATCCATGACGAATTCCTATGGTAATTCCATGTAGATTTCCTCCTCCAAGTCACCATCCAAGAATGCAGTCTTGACATCCATGTGGTGAATCTTGAAATCCTGAGCTGCTGCATAACAAAGGAGCATGTGCATAGAGGCAAACTTGGCAACAGCAGCAAAGGTTCTGTATAGTCGATGCCTTCATGATAGGAGTAGCCGTTGGCAACCAGCCTCGCCTTGTACTTTTTTAGGTTGCGATCTCGGTCCCTCTTCTTCTTGAATAACCACTTGCACTTGATTACCTTGTATCCAGGTGGACGTTCAGTCAGCTCCCACGTACCGTTGTCGAGCTGCGACTGTATCTCCTACTACATAGCTTGTGTCCAATCTACTGCATCTGGTACAGACATGGCTGCCTTGTACGACGTGGGCTCGTCAGAGCTTCTACAACTACGCCATTCATGTGGTCTGGTTTTTTTAGCATCCAGAAACGCTCCCGCTCACCAGGCTTGTAGCGCATCCAAAGAGGGTACCTGCGACTTGGTGCTGGAGCGTTAGCACACGGTTATCGTGATGCTCTTGGCACAACTGTTGCTGCTGACGATGGTGCATCTTCTTCCTCTGCTTCTACCGATGAAGCCACTATATGTGCTCCATCAGACATGGGGGGGTAGAGTGGTTCTCCCACTGTCAAACTAGAGGAAGGATCAGGAGAGACGGGGTCAGGGAGAATATCTGCTCCTACTACTTCGTCGCCTATTCGTTTTGTTGCCTCTTCGCAGATGATATTGGTGCTGATGACGTTACTTTCATTTAGAAAGCCATCCATGGAGATGATGACGTGGCTAGTATCCCTCTCGTAGACACGATACGCCTTGCTTGCCATGTCATAGCCGATGATCAATATGTGTGCGCTCTTTGTGTCCCATTTTAGTCGCTTTGCCTTAGGTACGTGCATGTACAAGTTGCTAAATGCGCAAAGATGACCCACGCTTGGCTTCTTGCCAAACCACGCCCTGTATGGCATCATTTGCTCGAAGGAATTGGTTAGGCTGCGGTTCTAGATGTACACCGCAGTGCTCAATACTTCAGCTCCAAAGTCGTAGGTAAGCAAAACCGCATATAGCATGGAGCGTGCCGACTCAACGATGGTACGGTTTGCCCGTTCTACTACGCCATTCTACTGCTTTGAGTATGGCGCGGTCCACTGCGCCTTGATGCCTGCTGTTGCAAGGTAGTCCTAGATGTCCTTGGTTAGGTACCCTCCACCGCGGTCGTTGCGTAGCGCCTTCATTTTCTTGCAAGTCTGGTTCTCCACCATTGCCTTGAACTCCTTGAACCTGTCAAAGCATGGATCCTTGGAGGAAAAGAAGTAAACAGCAGTGTAATGGCTGAAATCATCAATGAAGGTGAGAAAATACATAGAGCCTCCAAAGCTCCGGGTCTGCATCGGACCACAAAAATGTTTGTGGACCAGCTCTATCTTGTCCTTTGCACCATTTCTTGCTCCTGAGAACACCTCGCGATGCTGCTGCCTCTCCAAACTGTTGGAAATGGAGGAGAGAGGGAGCCTTGGAGCAGCGAGCATGTGTGATTGGAAGGGCATCACTTGTGCTGAAGAATGGTTGTTTAATCACTCAAAATGATGGAGTACATATAGAGCTAGAGGTTGGGCAAGTCAGCCCTCACACAAGCCACACCACTTAGCCATGGAGGCTAAGGCTCACACACTAGAATCCATAATCTCACACAAGGGAGGAAATCAGCCTAGCAATCAGGCTGACCACTCACACACGACCTAGAGAGCTAGAGAATGCTCTCATGGCACACTCCTAGTGGTCACATAACCCACAAACCCATGGAGAATCGCCATGTGTCCATGGCTAGCACACAAGGATCTCACCTCACCTAAAAAGTAAGGAGAGGTACCTTTATCCTAGTCAGCACACTCTGACAAGGCAATCCTACGACCAAGGACCTTTTTGGATATTTTTCCCATCAGGTCTTGACCCTGGACCTCTTGCCTTTTTCTTCTTCTTAGGCTAAGGCATGGAGCCATCACCCATGCCCACCCAGACATCGACGGTCCATGACCCTCGAAACTTTGAAAATTCATATCTCGCAATCCGACCGTTGGATCGGCCTCAAACTTGGACCGTAGACATTTTGCCACCTAGTTTTTTCAATGGTGAAGTCGGCTTGGCGATCGGAGCAGGCATCTGGTACTTTCCTGGAACTTGCTCCTGTGGACCTGAAACTGAGCCAGATGGCTCCTTTCCCAACAATCTCCCACTTTGCCGTAGTCAGAGTGGACTGAGTCCACATGCCTTCATGCAGAACTGCTGCTTCTCACGGGTCACTGGCTTGGTGCAGAAATCAGCGACCTGCTTGCTGGTTGGAGTAAACTCCAGCTTGATAGCACCTTCGTGCACCATGTGCCTGATGAAATGATATGCGATATCAATGTGCTTTGTGCGTGCATGGTGCTCAGGATTCTTGGCGAGTGCGATTGCGCTCTGGTTGTCGACGCGCACAGGAACTGGAACTGCTGCACTCCCACTCATCTCTGCCATGAGACGTTGGAGCCAAACTGCTTCCTTGGCTCCAAAGCTGAGAGATACGTACTCAGCTTCTGTACTCGAGGTGGGCACGACCACCTGCCGCTTGCTGCACCAGCTGATGGCTCCACCATTCATGAGGAACACATGTCCATGGATGGACTTGTGGTCCACAGGGTTTGAAGCCCAATCTGCGTCTGTGTAGCTGATGATGCTGTTGTCATTGCCGTTGTAGGTGATGCCGATGTTGATGGTTCCAGCATGGTAGCGGAAGATCCGCTTCACTGCCTTCTGGTGCTCCGGTCCGGGATTAGCCATGTACTGGCTCATAGCGCTCACAGCCTGTGCGAGGTCCGGCCTGGTTGCCACCATCAGGTACATGAGACTGCTGATGGCGCTCTGGTACTTTTGCCGCTCAGCTGCATTTGCTTCTCCATTGAAGCTCACGAGGTACTGCCGCGTCTCCAGCGGCGTGCCGATGGGTTTTGCCTCTGCCATGCCAAACCGCTGTAAAACATCCTTAATGTAGCGGCTCTACTGCAGCGAGAGAGCGTGTCTTGCGGTCACGCGTGATCTGGATACCAAGGAAATATGATGCCTCCCCGAGATCAGACATCTGGAAGCGCTCCTGCATGGCTTCCTTGAACTCCTGCAGTGCAGACATGCTGTTGGAAAGGAGGAGCATGTCATCCACATAGACAATGATGATGAGGATCTCATGCTCATGCTGCTAGCGATACACGCTGTAGTCACACTCGCTGCGCTCAAACCCCATGCACTGCAACGCCGCATCCAACTTCTGGTTCCAAGCACGTGACGCTTGCTTGAAGCCGTACAGCGACTTCTGCAGTTTGCAGACCAGGTGCTCCTGACCATCCATGACGAACCCCTCCGGCTGCTCCATGTAGATCTCCTCCTCCAAGTCAGCATTCAAGAATGCCGTCTTGACATCCATGTGGTGAACCTCGAAGTCTTCAGCTGCTGCATAAGAGAGGAGCGTGCGCACAGAGGCAAACTTTGCAACAGGGGTAAACGTTTCTGTGTAGTCGATGCCCTCCTGCTGCGAGTAGCCCTTGGCGACCAGCCTTGCCTTGTACTTTTCCAGGTTACCATCTGCTCCCCGCTTCTTCTTGAGCACCCACTTGCACTTGATCACCTTACGTCCTGGTGGATGCTCAGTCAGCTCCCACGTGCTGTTGTCTAGCTGCGACTGTATCTCCTGCTGCACGGCTTGCGCCCAATCTGCTGCATCCGGTGCAACCATGGCCTCCTTGTATGATGTTGGCTCATCTGAATCTGCTGCAACTGCGACGTTCATCTGTTCTGGTTTCTCCAGCATCCAGAAATGGCTGCGCTCACCAGGCTTGTAACGCACCCTAAAAGGGTACCTGCGACCTGGTGCTGGAGCGTTAGCGGGCGGCAAGCGCGGTGCTGCTGGCACAACTGCTGCTGCTGGTGGTGATACATCTCCCTCCTTTGCTTCTGCCGATGAGGCTGTTGTATCTGCAACATCAGACATGGGAGAGTAGAGTGATTCTCCCACTGTCACAGTGGAGGAAAGATCGAGAGAAATTGGGTCAGGAAGAATTTCTACTCCCACTGTCTCGTCAGCTGCTGGTTCTACTCCCTCTTCACACACGATGTTGGTGCCAATGACATTACTCTCGTTGAAGACGACATCCCTGGAGATGATGACGTGGCCTGTATCCCTCTCGTAGAGGCGATACGCCTTGCTTGCCACGTCGTAGCCAATCATCAGCATCTGTGCACTCTTCGCATCCCACTTTTGCCGCTTCTCCTTTGGCACGTGCATGTGCGCCAAGCTGTCAAATGCGCGAAGATGACCTACGCTCGGCTTCTTGCCGAACCACGCCTCGTACGGCGTCATCTGCTCTAGTGCCTTAGTTGGACTACGGTTCTTGATCTAGACCGCAGTGCTCACGGCTTCAGCCCAGAAGTCGTAGGTCAGCCGAGCCACGTGCAGCATGGAGCGCGCCGACTCCACAATGGTACGGTTGGCGCGTTCTGCTACACCGTTCTGCTGCGGCGAGTACGGCGCGGTACGCTGCGCCTTCATGCCAGCTGCTGCGAGGTAGTCCTGGAACTCCTTGCTTAGGTATTCTCCACCGCGATCGCAGCGCAACGCCTTGATCTTCTTGCCAGTCTGGTTCTCCACCATAGCCTTGAACTCCTTGAACCTGTCAAAGCACTGGTCCTTGGAGGAAAGGAAGTACACAGCAGTGTAACGGCTGAAATCATCAATGAAGGTGAGAAAATACCTAGAGCCTCCAAAGCTCTGGGTCTGCATCGGTCCGCACAAGTCTGTGTGGACCAGCTCCAACACCTCTTTTGTACGCTCCCTTGCTCAAGAGAATGCCTCGCGATGCTGCTTCCCCTCCAAACAGCCGATACATAACTGCTGCTCAAAGTTAGAGATGGTAGGCAGGTCACGCACCATCTGCTTTGCTTGAAGCTGCTGCAAGGCGCGCATGCCGATGTGGCCGTAGCGCGCATGCCGATGTGGCCGTAGCGCGCATGCCAGATCTCACCATCTGTCGGCTGCACCAATGCTGCAAGACTCTGCTCACGCGGGATCTTGGTCGCCCCCAGCACGCGGTACATGTCGCCCTCCTTCACCGACTTGGCCAACTCCTCTCCTATTTCCTTGTTGAGGATGTAGCCATAGTCATCATCAAAGACAACGCGCAGTCCTGTGTTGGTGATAGAGGACACTGAGAGAAGGTTGAACGCAGCATCAGGCACATACAGCACGCCATGGAAAACTCCCACTTCAATGCCACGCGGGGTCTCCAACTTTATCTCCACAATCCCAATCCCCTTAGCATACACCACCCGATCATCACCCAAAGCAATCGGCCGAGGAGGAATGGAGAGCAGCAGCATGAACCATTCCTTGTGGTGCGTCAGACTCTTGGTACACCCCGAGTCCTTGTACCACGCCAGATCTGCCTTTTCCTTCTGCGACATGTCAGACTTCGCCATGAAGAGGCGGTCGCGCACCTCCTTGGCGACGTTCAGTTGCCAAAATGGCGTACGCTAGTCTGGTTCTGCTGCTGCTGCTGCTGCTGCTGCCGTTGCTGTGACTGCTGCTACTATTGCTATGGAGATTGCTGCTTTTGCTGCTGCTACTGCTGCTCCTTCTGGTCCCTCTTAAACTTGAAGCACTCTTTCTTGTAGTACCCCTCTTTCTGGCAATAGTGGCACTTGTCCTTCTTGCCTCTCTACTACCCGGACTGCTGCTACTACTGGTTGCGTGAGCCCATGGCCATGAAAACTGCTTCACTGCTGCTGCTGCCGCCATTGCGCTTTCCTACATTGCGACGCAGTTCTACCTGCACCAAGTGCGTGCAGATCAAGTCGAGGTCGAGAGTCGGCTGGCACTCCAACGTCTCTCGCACCGTGTCGTAGCTGGTTGGGAGTCCCCTCAGCAAGAGGAGAATGAAGCACATCTCTTCCACAGGATTGCCAGCCGCTCTCAACTGTTTCGCCAGCTCCTTTGCCCTGTCCAGATACGCCTCCATCCCTTCACCACCCTGCATTTTCAGCGCCATCATCTCTTCCTCCAAAAGCATGAGGAATGCAGGATCCTTGCTCTCATACTTCTTGCACAACGTGTCCCACCCCTCCTTTGCAGTAGCCTTGTAGTCCCACCACTGGAAACTTCAGCTCAAAACCTTTCAGATCGACCCATAAAACAGGGTCATCAACAGGGGATTTTGAAAGACATGCCCTCTTGAAAACAGGGTATGTTTCTGCTCCTACTCCAACTCAGACCAGCCAGCTTGTAAACAGCGTTTCTCCCAAACGAATTAATGGATTGCAAATATGTTTACACCAATGGAAAGCTTAGAAAAAATACTACAATTCGCATGTGCCAATTTTTGAATTTGACAAAGAAACAAGAGAGTTATGGTCATCACAAGGCGACAGTCTTACTCATAGAGAAGAGTGTAGCCCTGGCCGACCTCGTTTTGAACTCTCAATCCGACTGTTAGATCTTCGCGATCTTGGGCTCGTTGGAAAGCTTGTCTCTTGAACTTGAAGATCAAGTAGTCGATTGTGAAATCTGGTGAAGGTTTGACCCCAACCCGTCACTCTCAAAGTGACGGCCTGTGCTGGGTGAAAGTGGCAGAACTTGGCTCTGATACCAAATGTTGGAACTTGAGGAGAGAGGGAGCCTTGGAGCAGCACTTGTGCTGAAGAATGCTTGTTCAATAACTCAAAATGATGGAGTACATATAGAGCTAGAGCTTGGGCAAGTCAGCCCTCTCACAAGCCACACCACTTAGCCATGGAGGCTAAGGCTCACACACTAGAGTCCATAATCCCACACAAGGGAGTAAATCAGCCTAGCAATCAGGCTGACCACTCACACATGACCTAGAGAGCTAGAAAATGCTCTCATGGCACACTCCTAGTGGTCACATAACCCACAAACCCATGGAGAATCGCCATGTGTCCATGGCTAGCACACAAGGATCTCACCTCACCTAAAAAGTAAGGAGAGGTACCTTTATCCTAGTCAGCACACTCTGACAAGGCAATCCTACGACCAAGGACCTTTTTGGATATTTCTCCTATCAGGTCTTGACCCTGGACCTCTTGCCTTTTTCTTTTTCTTAGGCTAAGGCATGGAGCCATTACCCATGCCCACCCAGACATCGACGGTCCATGACCCCCGAAACTTCGAAAATTCATATCTCC
>SZWC01015013.1:37444-39944 GCA_023375785.1 Penium margaritaceum
CATGTCCGGGTTCTCCAGCTCAAGGGCAGTGCCAGTGTTGGTGGCCAGGCTCAAGGGGATGAGGACACAACCGGACAAGGGCATTTAGCGGGCTGCTAGCAACACTGTCCCATGAGGATGACCTGGCAGGCCCAAACAAGCACATTGGACTAAGGGTATCAATGCCTAATGTAACCGGGCTACAAACACTTCTTCACCCACATGGATGTGAAATCATTAATGGCTCATCATGCCTCAAAGCAAGCTTCCATACCTTGAAGTTCTGTGGCAAAGTTCAGGTGCTGTTGAGCCCCTCTTTCCTCTAACTCAACCGACTTGCGTTGGATTGAGAAGGTGTAGGAAGAGAGCCACGATTACTTTCCGGAGCCGTGTGTGCAGCACGAGTGCAGGTGCTGAGCTGTAGGGTCCAGAGGTGGCGTACTCACACCTACAGTAAGTTGGACCAGGTGCACCTGGCAGCTGCCAGCTTTTGTTTTCAGGCGAAGCCTTGGCTGGGTTCACCTGTCAGGTATCTCAAGAATTGCAAGGAAAATGGAATCCTTCCTTTAAGGGTCACACGGAAGGCAGGCATGGAGCCCAAGCTTCAAGGTCTAGCCACACCATCCTCCTGAGCTGGAAGCCATTTGTTGCCAGCACTCATTGCAGGCCTTGGTGGATCCTATGGAGCTCTTGCAATAGCAATGCAGCTTGAAGGAGGAGCTGGGACCAGAGCTAGTGCTATGCAACACAGGTCATGTGAATGGTGGATGTTACTGGTGCAGAAGTTCAGGCCATTCAGGTGAGGAAGGGGGAGAAGGCTGTGTTTAGGACAGGTTCCTTAAAGGAAAAGATTCGTTGATCGGCTTTTGTCCTCAAATCAGGTTGGGCATTTCACAAAGTGGAATGGGAGACATTTGGGGGTTTATGGGGCTAGCGATTGGATTGGGCTGGCTTCTGCATGCCTTGGGACTCCTCTACCTGCGTGAGAATGCTTCAGGGTTATGATGCGTGCCATGAGGAGAAAGAGTGCAAAGTTTGTTTCAGGAATGTATGCCAAGAATTAGCCCTATGGATGGATGAAAGGCCCTTCTTCTATCCCACTTTCTGGGCAATGTAAAACCCCTGATATTCCTCTTCCCACCCTACAATCAAAACAGAGGGTGATGATCTATGCCTTGCTCCAGATCTTGGCTAGTTAAAACTGAAGTGAACTACCCTCCTTCCCTCAATTCATGCTTTCTTGGCCATACGGAGTGGTTTGGCAATAATATCCAGATAACTCTTGTTTTGTTCCGGATGAGACATACCCTCTGTTGATGGATGACTGCGGTGTCAGGAATCTTGAGAACCAGAACGTGGCTGGGCCCATCCCTGACAACATAGGCGCTGCGAATCCACAGCTCGAGTATCTGTAAGTGGTGACATCCTTCCTTACCTTATGTTCATTCAATATCCTCAACAGCCTTGTTCAATGCATGCATATACCAGCTCTCTCATGGCAGTGGCTGGTTCTCTCTTGGAGGAAAGTCATGATGCTTCTATGGTATCTCTAGTTTTTGTCTACTGTGCAATCCAATCCCACATGACCAGTTGACCACGGAAGTATGGGCAGTGGATACATTTGGAAGTAGGCGGGCAACCGAGCGAGATCTAGGGTGCGGCTGGTGAATGCGGGAATCCGACGTTGGGCGTCATTTTTTGTGGTGCGGCTGGCTTGGAAACTTGGTGTAGTGGTTCGGCAAAATTCACACGTGTATGCACTCATTTTTCGTTCTTCTCTATTTTCTTGGATTTATAGGTGGCAAATGGGACGAAATTTGAGACACCTTTACCATGGCCAAAATTGCTGTGTCACATGCAACTTTCCACACACCAACCATGTAGAGCGCCACAGTCGAGTCCCTCGGATTACTAGCTAAGACGCCGCCATGCCGTTATGGGTTGAGATGCCGTATGTCCATGTTCAACATGAAACCATGGTGCAACATCCAAACTCCCAACGGAATCTCAATGCTCAAAAAACGCAAAAGGGCGCTGAACAATCGATCCGCGATTGTTGGCTACATTGGCGACTGCTGCATTGCAATCGCCATCAACTTTTGCGCACTGTCTATGCCCTCGCCCTTCGGCAACGCTCGCAGATGGACCCTTAATCCGTTGCTACTGGCGTTCATAGAAGCCGTTGACGTAACAAAATCTAGGGTTTGAAGTCCTAAATTGAATTCAAACCACAATTTCTTGGGTGCAAAAATAAGAACAGGGCGTTAAATAAAAAAATCGAAGAACCAACATCGGATCTCAGTGCAAGCGTACAGGAAGGTCATCGGCAACTTCCAATCCCACTGGAAATCGCCGTTGGTGGCGATTTCCAGTGTTTACCAGCCGCACCCCTAGTTGCAAAGGGGTTGGGATTGAGTTGGGAAGAGGGCATAAGGCCCTGGGTCATAAGCTCAGGGATCATTGCATGTGGCACCTGGTGCCCAAGCTCGGACAACATTGGAGGAAGAATGTAGAGAACATC
>SZWC01015013.1:44944-50515 GCA_023375785.1 Penium margaritaceum
CTGTCCAGGGACAACCACAATAAACACTTACACAGATGGATCTGTAGACCTCTGAGCTGCACAGCTTCCACCATAGCCTTCATGCAAGTAGCCAGCTGGGACGGGGGAGCGGGAATCATGTGATCATCACAAAACGGACCCACATGTCCCATGCTCCTACTATCTGCTCCATACAATGCCAGATGTCCCACCTTGAGGAAAAAGGCAAGGGCCAGGTTGAAGAGCACCACCCAGTGGGTCCCCTTGTTGCACATCCTCTTCGTGCTCCAGGAGGCCTGCTTGTCCCTGCAAGGCGGAGCGGGCTGCATCCATTGCCTTTTTCATTAAGCCCGCATAGTCTTTGGATAAAAAACACATTGCTTTCTGATCAGCTTGTTAGCTGCCCAGAGCCCTGTGGCAGCCTCCCATCGCATGACCCCACCCTCCCCACCCCACCCCCCCCCCTCCCCCCCTCCCCTCATGCCGACAGGCTAAACGCCGGTAACACTAGTAGATTGTGCTAGTTGGCGCTTCATCATGTGTGTTCCGAGAAAAGTCTCTCCTCTGAAGGAGCTGCTCCATGTTCAGATTCGCAAAAAGTGGCCAGGGGTGGTTTAGCAATTTGAGGAAGTCCTACTGCTTGACTCAGGTGTTTCTATAGGTGTATCCATCAAGGAATGCATTGATGAGTCCATAAACTCTAGAAGTATAAAAAAGAGACATTAAGGACTCCTAGAGAGGAGGTCAAAGCTCATTTTGAGATGTTCATGTTGTCCCTTGGTGACCCACGGAGGACCGGAGTGCCTGGAGGATAGCAAAGCTGACCTATCATCACCAGAAAGAAAGAGAAGGAGAGGGAAAAGAAACAATGTTGACACTGAAAGGTCTCATATGCTTCTATGTTTTCATCACAGGTGCCCATTAGTCACAACAAGGCACGTTTTTGTACTCCAGGTGCAGCATCAGACTGTGGTTGGGACCTGTCCTTTGACATTGCATTTTTCTCTGCTCCATGAGCTTTTATCCCTGCAGGTCTCTAACTTACTGCAAGATGCTGAAGTTTCCTCCAGTGTTCAATCTGACAGGCTTAGTGCACCTGTACGTGTCGTCGCCATGTCTTTGAATTGTTTCCAAGGTGTCTCCTGTATCATATTACAAGTTGTGGAAATAGATTTTTGGCTATTGCTGGCCATGAGCAGATGCGTTGCATGAGGTATTCCATCTGCAACTCCTGTGGGAACGTGCTATTGACACTGCTGGACTGTCATGAAGTTGACAACAATGTTACGCTGGTTANCTTACTGCAAGATGCTGAAGTTTCCTCCAGTGTTCAATCTGACAGGCTTAGTGCACCTGTACGTGTCGTGACCGTGTCTTTGAGTTGTTTCCAAGGCTTCTCCTGTATCATATTACAAGTTGTGGAAATAGATTTTTGGCTATTGCTGGCCATGAGCAGATGCGTTGCATGAGGTATTCCATCTGCAACTCCTGTGGGAACGTGCTATTGACACTGCTGGACTGTCATGAAGTTGACAACAATGTTACGCTGGTTACTGAAGGAGTATAAATGCTCAAGATTCATGATGCTGTGGACTATGTATGAAGCCAGTCAGAGACCCTCGTATGAAGTGGCTCATTTTCACCCCCTCAAAGCAGTCCCAAGTAAAGAGCGCAGAGGAAAAAATGTCTTTGCAAAGGACTGCCCTGTAAGCTGTATGTTGGTTTTTTGAAAATTGAGAGTGCCAGTTCATTACAGCGGTCCGGTAAAGAACATGAAAGAAGTTTCTGACTGAACAAGTAAAGTCAGTCAGCTGCCCTCAACGTCATGCCAAGACATGTAAAACTGTAATGACATCATGTTGCCTGGTGCAAGGCAGCATCGCAGCATCACGTTTTCTTTGGCTGTATTGAGCAGGAGCTTTGATCACACTCCCATTGTGGAGAGCATGCCCGCAGACTTCACCAAGATAAAAAAACTCACCTCACTGTGAGTGTTGCCATGAATCTCTCAACTTTGTGGCGGAATGGCTCTGATAGAGCTTGGCTTGGTTTGAGGTCATGGGTTAAGGTTTAAAAAGGCTGTGCATAGGGGATCACCACTGCCTGGTATTACCCAGTGGTTGTTTCAGCCACATTACAGTACCTAGCCAAGTTCTAGAACTTCATTCTGACAGTCAGGAGGTCCCTCAACCATCGCCTGTTTGTGGCAGGAGATGCCCCCACTTTCCCCAACCAATGGCTGGCAGGAGATATTGGTCCGTCAGTCCGTCAGTCAAGGGCTTTGGGGGGAAGCGACTGGTTGCTGTGGGGGGAATTCATTGATTTTGGGAGGCCCCTGAGTCCCTTAGCCTTTTCGGACCCTTCTCAGTCAACCCTAGAAAAATGGCCTTCTTGTCAAGGCTAGGTACAAAGTCTTGCTCGCACCAGGAGGGCCAGAGACAGGGGTTCCATACCCCAACCTGAGAGAATGGACGTATCATGTGAAACAGGTCTTCCATGAGCATGTCCATCCAAGGTGAGTCCAGCCTGTGGATTTGCTTCTGACAATGGCCCTGATCTCATCCTGGATGATAGGGAGAAGTAAGCAATGTGGGTGGTGGATGTCACCACGTTTGACTCGTGAGGTGCGAGAGCATCTTCGCAGGGTCGCAAGCTCTGGCCTTAGAAAGAAATGAACCTGGTCTCAGTCCATCGCCCTGGCTGGACCTTTCTGCCTATTGCATGGAATAAACTCAGAGGTCCTGGGCCTGACATGTGGGATTTTGTACACCTTCATTGTCGATTCTTCCGTCATTGTGAAAGTGGTGTGGCATCTCTGGAAGACGTGGCTGGTTGGGAGAAATATTTGGTTGCTCTCCTGGAGCTGTTCATTTCAGTGGCAGGAATTTACTGTCAGTGTTCGTTTGTCACCAGGCACGTGTTTGGATGTTTGGAAGTTTGCACGTTTGGANAAATGGCCTTCTTGTCAAGGCTAGGTACAAAGTCTTGCTCGCACCAGGAGGGCCAGAGACAGGGGTTCCATACCCCAACCTGAGAGAATGGACGTATCATGTGAAACAGGTCTTCCATGAGCATGTCCATCCAAGGCGAGTCCAGCCTGTGGATTTGTTTCTGACAATGGCCCTGATCTCATCCTGGATGATAGGGAGAAGTAAGCAATGTGGGTGGTGGATGTCACCACGTTTGACTCGTGAGGTGCGAGAGCATCTTCGCAGGGTCGCAAGCTCTGGCCTTAGAAAGAAATGAACCTGGTCTCAGTCCATCGCCCTGGCTGGACCTTTCTGCCTATTGCATGGAATACACTCAGAGGTCCTGGGCCTGATATGTGGGATTTTGTACACCTTCATTGTCGATTCTTCCGTCATTGTGAAAGTGGTGTGGCATCTCTGGAAGACGTGGCTGGTTGGGAGAAATATTTGGTTGCTCTCCTGNGGGTGGGGGGTGGGGAGGGGGGGAGGTTGGAGGGGCAGATGGAATGGGGGGGATGGGGGAGGGTGGGGGTTAGAGGAGGAGCTTTTGCTACTTCTTGTTAAACATGGATGTGGCTAGTTCTATGACAGCCGTTGATTTGGTTGTTAAAGTTTGGGCGTCTGAAATGGAGCAACTTGCGGGTGCAAGCACTGCCAAGCTGCGGTTACCTGTGAGTTTGAATATCAAAGGTAAAGGTAGAAGGTGCATCTAGACCTCTCGGGCCGAGAGGTCAACGGTACAGCTGTGCCAAAAGTACTCAGGCAGAAACGCTGCACCTTCTCACTTTCAACCATGGGCATTTGGGCTTGGTTGTGGCCGTGAAATCATCCTCCCTAAACAGCGACGGGGGGATTTTGCAACGTTGGCTATCACAGACTGGAAGGTCTGGGGCTCAAACCCTCAGGTCCGCAACCTGGGGACTGTTATCCTTCAGCTTCCAGACTCCCAGAATTTACCCATGGCAATGGAGCAACTGCACCTGATTCAGAATGTGACAACTCTAATGTTTTTTACCCTTGTTTCGTGTGCTTAATCATTACGGAAAATGGGTTTGCATGTCAGCTTCAACACCCCCCCTCCCCNGAGCTTGGCTTGGTTTGAGGTCATGGGTTAAGGTTTAAAAAGGCTGTGCATAGGGGATCACCACTGCCTGGTATTACCCAGTGGTTGTTTCAGCCACATTACAGTACCTAGCCAAGTTCTAGAACTTCATTCTGACAGTCAGGAGGTCCCTCAACCATCGCCTGTTTGTGGCAGGAGATGCCCCCACTTTCCCCAACCAATGGCTGGCAGGAGATATTGGTCCGTCAGTCCGTCAGTCAAGGGCTTTGGGGGGAAGCGACTGGTTGCTGTGGGGGGAATTCATTGATTTTGGGAGGCCCCTGAGTCCCTTAGCCTTTTCTGACCCTTCTCAGTCAACCCTAGAAAAATGGCCTTCTTGTCAAGGCTAGGTACAAAGTCTTGCTCGCACCAGGAGGGCCAGAGACAGGGGTTCCATACCCCAACCTGAGAGAATGGACGTATCATGTGAAACAGGTCTTCCATGAGCATGTCCATCCAAGGCGAGTCCAGCCTGTGGATTTGTTTCTGACAATGGCCCTGATCTCATCCTGGATGATAGGGAGAAGTAAGCAATGTGGGTGGTGGATGTCACCACGTTTGACTCGTGAGGTGCGAGAGCATCTTCGCAGGGTCGCAAGCTCTGGCCTTAGAAAGAAATGAACCTGGTCTCAGTCCATCGCCCTGGCTGGACCTTTCTGCCTATTGCATGGAATACACTCAGAGGTCCTGGGCCTGATATGTGGGATTTTGTACACCTTCATTGTCGATTCTTCCGTCATTGTGAAAGTGGTGTGGCATCTCTGGAAGACGTGGCTGGTTGGGAGAAATATTTGGTTGCTCTCCTGGAGCTGTTCATTTCAGTGGCAGGAATTTACTGTCAGTGTTCGTTTGTCACCAGGCACGTGTTTGGATGTTTGGAAGTTTGCACGTTTGGATGTGTGGATGGCATCCTCCAGCAAGATCTCCATAGGGCCATGCCTGTCCCCTGGCTTCAGGGCCTTTTGGCCCATTCCAACAGCTTTTTTGTTGGCCCCGTGGATGCACGAATGTAGCGGTCCTGCCCACAGGGTCCTGCACAATATCTTGTTTCTGGTGGCAAGCAGGACATTGGCACCGTCCGCAGCATGGCTGGAAAGAAAGGACGGCGGGAGGGGGGGGGGGGGACTTTTAGGAAGAAACTAAAACAAAATGCATTTTTCAAGTGTACAACCAGAGGCCAGAGTCATCATAACCTTCGAGAAGTGAATGAGTAGGAAAAGTACAGAGCCCTTAGGGTGGTGCAAATGCTTGCAATGGCCCAGAGAAGGAAAATCCTGGACGCAGGGAGTGGCTATCTGCTTAGAGCTGAAGCCTGCTTAGGTGGAAGAGACTGATGACATCACAGCAACGATAGCCATTTTGTGGTGTGTGCTGGAGAATTCCAAGAAGAGAATGTGGTGATGCTGTGACTGCAAATGCCTGTGCTGCTGAGATGTCGTCAATTGGTCTGATTGACAATCTCTCTCTTTTTTGGATGTCAACCATCACATAGGCCTCCTAAGCTTACCTTTGCAAGCACTT
>SZWC01015014.1:26723-38268 GCA_023375785.1 Penium margaritaceum
CACGCTAGGCAACGGGAGGCGCTTTGACGATGACCCGTCGAAGCGCCTTTCCTCGCCCAGAAGTCAAGGAGAAGTTCACCCTGGTCAAGGAGAGTCTTCTGGTTGCTTCCTTTATGGCCCTGGTGCATTCGGGGGTCGTTGGAGACGAACTCAGATCACTGGTGGTGGATTATCCCGCCACCCATGGCGGGTACCAGATTCCACCCCTCCAACACCCGAATTTTGGGCTAGGCTAACTTTCTCAAATCGAGCGATTCAAAGCTCGATCCTGCATGGAAAAATCCAAGGAATCCAAATCTAAAGTCAGATCAGGTGTTTGACCACTCTTCAGTGGTCGAACCAAGGCGTACAATCAACGGCACTCATTGCAAGGGGAACACCATGTCAACAATCTCCCCCTTGCACTGCAGCCTTGATGCCCTGTCCTTGGAACCTGTAGCATTTTAAACTTCACAGCGCAGGCCGAGCTCCATGCAGCTCGCGTTGTGCCTGTCCTTGGGCTGTGCCTTGGTCATGGCATTGGCGAGCATGCGCTTAGTTCCACAATGCACAATAGTCGCATCTCCCTTTGCCACGAAGTCCCGCGCGTAGTGATGAGGAATCTCAATGTGCTTGGTCCTCCTGTGCAGCACTGGGTTCTGGGTGAGGCTGATGGTACTCATGTTGTCAACGTTGAGTACCGGGGACTTCCTTTGCGACATGCCAATGTCTTTTAGCAGCCGCCGCAGCCACACCGCCTCCTTTGTGGCTTCTGCGAGCGCGATGTACTCTGCTTTGGTGCTGGACAGTGCAACACAGTCCTGCTTCCTGCTTGTCCATGTAACTGTTACACCACCAAGCACAAACACGTACCCCGATGTTGATTTTCTGTCATCCACATCACCAGCCCAGTCGGCATCGGAGTAGCCGACCAACTCAAGGGAGTCGTCACGTGCTCCCCTTCCAAACACAAGCCGCGACTCTTTTGTCGCCTTGAGATAGCGGAGGATCCGCTTCATCGATTGCCAATGCAGCGGCACGGGGTCAGCGACATAACGACTCACTTGGCCCTCTGCGAAGGCCAGGTCGGGCCGTTTCGCCACCATGGCGTACATGATGCTCCCCACTGCGGACTGGTATGGCACACCTGTCATCTCCTCCTTCTCCTCGTCCGTGCTTGGGCCCATGCTCGAGCTCAGCTCACATGTGTTGGTCATGGGTGTGCCGATGGGGTTACACTCCTCTATGTTGTAGCGGCGGAGTACCTCTTGCACGTACTTTGCCTGCCCCATCTCGAGCGTGCGTGCCTTGCGGTCCCTCTTGATGGTGACGCCGAAGTAGTACTCAAGCTCGCCTATGTCGGTCATTTTGAACCGACCGCCCAGCTGCCACTTCAGGTTCACGAATTCCTCCATTTCCGATGACACGAGGATGAGATCATCCACGTAAATTACCACGATCTGGTATAACCTCGGAAGCTTCTGCACGTACACGCTGTGATCTGCCTTGAAGCGCTTGAAGCCAAGCTCGGCCATGAAGCCGTCCATTTTCAGGTACCACATGAGTGGGGCTTGCTTCAGCCCGTACAGCGCCTTGCAAAGCCGGCACACCTTCCCCGGCGGCGCGTCCACCCCCTCCGCCACCTCCATGTAGACCTCCTTGTCTAGGTCGCCGTTGAGGAACGCGGTTTTCACGCCCATTTGGTGGACTTCGTAGTCGCGCGCCGCCGCCACTGAGAGGATGGAGCGAATGGAGGCGAACTCCGCCACCGGCGCAAAGGTTTCATCGTAGTGTTCACCCTTTCGCTGGGCGTACCCTTTCACGACCAGCCGTGCCTTGTACCACTCCACCTTCCCCTCCTGGATGAGCTTCTTCTTGAAGATCCAATTGGAGCCGATGATTTTTGCGCCCTCCGGCCTGTCAATCAGCTGCCAAGTGTCGTTCTCTTCCTGGGAGGCGAGCTCAGATTTTATAGCTCCCTCCCACTCAGCCACATCCTTCCGCTGCAATGCCTCCTTGACAGTCTCGGGCTCCTCTTGCGCAAAGAACGCTCAAGCGAGCTCAGTCTAGAAGCCCTTCGCGGCATCGTACCTCTTTGTCGTCCTCCTAGCGCGTCCGCTTCTTCGGGGCTGCTGCTATTGAGGCTGCTGCTGCTGCTGCCGTTGCTGCTACTGCTGCTGCCCACTCGCGTTGCCACTTGCACCGCTGGCCTGCTCCCCCTCTCTCAGGGACCGCAGAGATGCGGGTTCACTCCCCACCTCTTCGTTCAGCTCCACTGCTGCCGACACTTCGGACTCATTGTCCGACTCGGCTGAATGCAAATCAACCGCTCCCACATTGCCGGGATGATTCTCGCCGGCTGGAGCCGATGGGACGTCACCCTCGTTTGAGTCCTCCGGCGTCTCCCCCTCGAGGAGTGCCAGCCACTCCCCCCTCTTGGAGAGACCCGCGTCTTTGTCCGTCCAACGGCTGTCCTCGTCGAACATGACTCGTGAATCTTCATGATCTGCTGCCTCCGCGGGTCAAAGAGCCGGTACGCCTTGCCTCCGCTCTCGTACTCGACGAAGATGCACCGGCGAGTCTGCGGGTCCAGCTTGCCCCGCCCCTCCCGTGCCTGCACAACGGCATGTGCAACACAACCAAACGTGCAGAGGTGTGCCACAGTTGGCTTCCTCCCGCTCCACAGTTCTTGTGGCGTCTTCCACACCTTGGACTCCGCGTCTTTTGGCGGTTTTGTCGGCGTCAGGTTCATGATGTACGCCGCTGTCCGTGCCGCCTCACCCCAGTACCGCTGCGCGAGGCCGGCATCGCTCAACATGGACCGGACCATGTTGAGGATGGTGCGGTTCGCCCTCTCAGCGATGCCGTTCTGATGCGGAGAGTGTGGCATTGATTTCTACCACACGATCCCCTTGCTCTTCATCCATGCTGAGCAGCCCTCGTACTCGCGGCCGTTGTCGCTCCGGAACGCCTTCACCTTCAACTCCGTTTGCCGCTCCACAGCCGCCACAAACTCCTGCATACACGACAAGACATCGCTCTTCCTCTTGATTATGTAGAGGTGGAGCTTGTGGGTAACGAAGTAGCGAGCGCCCCCAATGGAGCTCTTGAATGGTCCACACATGTCAGTGTGGACCACCTCCAACTTCGCCGATGTACGCGTCCCTTTGCAATCGAATGGCTGTCGTGTTGCCTTGCCGACCACGTACGGCTCGTACACGGCATTCTTGGCTGCATCAAGGCTCTTGACCTCAAGACCCCGCACCACGCCGAATTGGACCCAAGAGGAGCGGATCAAACATTCACCAAGGTAAAAGCTTCCGGAAGGGAGCCCGGTGGGAGGGATTTTCTGCCTGGACCATCTTAAAAACCCCAAAAAAAAAGAAAAAAAAGACCCTGCTCCACTTTTTTCTTCGCCATATCCCTCACAGTTGAGGGAACCATGTGACATAGGCGGCGGTGCCATAGGTCCAGGTTTCCATTGTCCTTCTTCGCGAGGTGGGCAACGTCGGACCCTGCCTGGCTGCCGAGGATCTTTGCACGTAGCAGGTACAAGTCGTCCTCTTGCTTTCCACGTGCAATCACCTCGTCATCCCCCTCTTTCCGGATGATGGCCTCCTTCTTGTTGAAGAGCACCTCAAGCCCCTTGTCGGTAAGGTGGCTCACTGACAGCAGATTTGTTCCAAAATCGGGCATGTCGAGCACGTCGTGAATTGTGCTCGTGACAGCCTCCCCGTCCACATCCACCTCAATACAAACATTGCCTTCTCCGGCAGCCAACAATGTTTTGCCGTTGGCCACCATCATGCGCCGTTCCAAGGCGCCATAGGTGACGAATGCCGCCCGCTTGCATTGCATGTGGCGGTCCGATCCGGAGTCAATCACGGAAACTCCCGAATCTGTCAAGTCAGTGGACTCATTCGCCATCATTGCGCGGTTGTCCTTCTTTCCAGCTTTCCCCGGCTGGTCCGACTTCCTGTTGGGACAGTTGCGTGCGTAGTGGCCTTCTTTGTCACACACGTAGCACTCCCCCTTCTTGTCACATTTCTTGGTGCCCTGCTTGGCACCCTTCCCCTTCTTGCCTCCCCATCCACCTTGAGGGCGGACGGCATAGGCGACACTTGATGTTGTCCCACTCTCTCTCCCACCACGCCGCATCCATTCATTGCGGAAGAACTCAGCTACCTTTGGGTACTTCAGCTCATTGGCGGACCAGCCGCCTACGACGGTGATCATGGGACTCCAACTGTCCGGCAACGCCAGGGGGAGGATCATGGCTTGCAGCTGAGGGTTGACCTTCCACCCAGTGGCTACACACTCGGCAGTCAAGGACTCAATCTGCTACAGGATTTCCATGATGTTGTCGCCTTCGTTGGCTCGGAGGGTGGCGAGCCTCTTGAAGACGAAGAGCTGGTTAGCAAGGTTGGTAGACTGGTAGATGGTGCAGAGCTTCTTCCAGGCCTCCGCGCCTTGCGTGCATCCTTGAATGAGGGAGCGCTGCGTCGGAAAAAGCGCATACACCAACAAAGCAAGCGCCTTCTTGTTGCGTTTCTTGTACGCTTCCACTTCCTCCGGCGTCACGGTATCCGGAGGGGTCATTTCTTTACCGTTGACCAGCTCAAGCAGGTCCTTGTCATCGAGGAAAACCTCAAACTCCCACCTCCAAAAGTGGAAGCCAAGTCCGTCAATCTTCGAGACGCCGATGCTCTCTTGCTCGGTCGGTGCCATGGCGCGTGACGGTAGCGTGAACGTTGTAGAGCTAGGGTCCTTCTAGGCACGTGGACCCATAACCCTTTGTTGGCACTAGTGGGTATGGAGGCATCCTCAAGGATGCCTAGCTTTTGCTGATGCACGTTACCAATGTTTGGGGATAGCCAATGGACACGTTTGGTGAAGAGTGTGGAGCACAAGGATCATGGATGTAAGTGGGCAGAACACGTCGTATTCAGTAGAACTGAATCGAAACAAGTTTTTGTTACTTAGGATAGTGAGATTACATCAGATCCTTATAGCCTGTGATCTAAGCTTTCCAACGCATCCAAGCACACCCAAATCGGAGCAGTAGAGCCCCTGCTACAGCCGTCAAAGTAACCCTTGGTGGAGCCGCTCACCTTGCCTTGCACGCTAGGCAACGGGAGGCGCTTCGACGATGACCCGTCGAAGCGCCTTTCCTCGCCCAGAAGTCAAGGAGAAGTTCACCCTGGTCAAGGAGAGTCTTCTGGTTACTTCCTTTATAGCCCTGGTGCATTCGGGGGTCGTTGGAGACGAACTCAGATCACTGGTGGTGGATTATCCCGCCATCCATGGCGGGTACAAGATTCCACCCCTCCAACACCCGAATTTCGGGCTAGGCTAACTTTCTGAATACTCACTCAAATTGAGCTATTCAAAAACCGATCCTGCATGGAAAAATCCAAGAAATCCAAATCTAAAGTCGGATTAGGTGTTTGACCACTCTTCAGTGGTCGAACCAGGGCATACGATCAATGGCACTCATGGGAAAGGTCATACCATGTCAACACGTGAGGGGGCGCCGGCTGGTGCTGACGCTGTCAGAGTAGCCTTCGAGTGTCCCAGAATATTGGCGAGCCATGACGACAAGTCCAGAGGTCACCGTGACTCACACACCAACACTATCTCATGACCCTAGACACCTGTCACCACAAGAAAACAAGGGTCACAAAATGATGGCAACGACAGTGCACTACAAGGGGTACAAGATAGGGCCACACAAGAACTGTTGACGAAGTGAGGAAGTAGCAAGAGCAGGGTACAAACCAGGTAGTAGCAGGAGCATACACAAAAAACCCAACATTGCTTACTGCAAACTTGAACTTGCCATTGCACAACGCTCTGGTGAGGAAGTCTACATGCTGTTGCCATGTGTCGACACCCATAATACAGATATCACCACGTCAAATATTCTCGTATACAAAGTGATGCTCAATGTTGATTTTCTTTGTGCGCTTGTGACACATGTCATCATCCTCAGTGCGTGCTCTCATTGGTATAGTAGATGGTGATGCAGCGGATGGACTGGCACAACTGCTGCATGAGGCAGCACAACCAGATGCTCTCACAGACTCCAGCCCCCAATGGAACATACTCGGCCTGAGTAGAGCTCCAAGCTACGTAGTCTTACTTGTCACTCGTCCATGAAACAGTTGTACCTCCAACAAGGAAGATGTAGCTAGACCGGCTACGCGCATCACGATCATCGGCCCAATCATTGTCAGTGTACCCATCAACAACAACAGACAGTTGCACACAAAAGCACAAGCCTAGAAATGGGATAGACATGACATTACACACCATGTGCAAAGCAACCTTCAGATGGAGCTGACGCCGACGTTGTGAGAACTGCGACAAGAAGTTCATAACAAAGGCATCATCTGTGCACATCGTGGTCCCAAGGAATGTCATGGAGCCAATGACTTGAAGGTACGTCATGACATCGATAGACTTCCCCAGATGATCTGGGTCTGCTGACGTGAGAAGCCTCTACCCAGCCGGCATCATAGGCGTAGATGCACAAGGGACTGTGGCCAACAGGTCTACAAAACGCTCCCCCAAAGTCCTGATGTAACCAGCCTGATGCACATGTAGTGTGCGACGCTGTTGATCATGCTCAATCTCCATTCCCAGAAAGACACAAGCTGGACCAAGATCCTTTTATTTCATAAACAGATTGGAGGAGATCCTTTACAACCTCAATAACCTGAGGGTCTAGGGACACAATCAAGAGGTCGTCCACACAGACCAAGAAAGCAACGAAGGATACAGAAGGAGCACTCACGAACAGTGTTGGGTCCATTGTGCTATGGTGATACTCGCCCAGGTCCAAGGTAGCGGAGATCTCCAGGTTCTAACAACGTGGAGATTGCTTCAAGCCATACAATGACTTCAAGAGGTGCCTGACTCTGTCTATGCCATTCTCGAACCCTCTAGGCTGGACAATATAGATCTCTTCCTCAAGATTACAATAGAAGAAAACATTGCTGACGTCCATCTGGTGACGCTCCCAATCATGAAATTCCACCTGACTCAACAAGGCCTTTGCCGTGGTGTACTTGCCCACAGGGGCAAAGATGGCATCAAAGTCCACAATAGGCACTTGAAAGAATCCTTTGGCAATGAGACATGCCCTGTACCGTTCCACTAAGCCAATGGGCCTCTCCTTCCTTCGAAACACCCAATGGGCTTAGATGACCTTCCGACCAAGCGAGAGCTTCACTTTCTCAAAATCCCCAAGCTCCTCGATTGTAGCGAGTTCCTCAAGCATAGCTTGCTCCCAGAGTGTTGCATCTATAGTGGAGTGTGCTTGCTGTACTTTATTTAGTTTAGGCACACGTGTCGTGCTGCCACTCACAACGAGTGTAGTGGCGTCTGAGGGATTTGGAAGAGGTCGGATAGATCTAGCTACTACAATGGCACCGTGGAACTCATCGACAATTAGAGAGTATCCAAGAGCAGTGTTAGGCTATACCACAGCCATCGCCAAGCCAAGAGCGTCAAGAACAGAGACAAGAGTAGGCTATGTGGGGTTAGTGACACCATCCTGAACTAGACAGACTGACTACATGAGCCCAGCGTGGCCAACCGAGGTTGCACGAATGGTTGGCGGGATATAGTGAGGTGTAAATTGCAAAGGTCTCAGACGACGGCCTCGCGCGTGAAAAAAATGATGACAAGATGGGGGCTATGAGGGTGAGATTGTGTCTGTAGCTGATGGAACCACAACCGGTGATGCAAGCAACGACACAAGAGGAGATGATGCAGATATGGCAAGGGGTGATGTAGGTGATGCCGATGCGATAGGAGATGATACAAGTTGCGATGCACATGCGACAGGAGATGATGCAGGCATCGACACATACATGATAGGAAATGATGTAGGCATCGACACAGCCCCAAGACGAGAATCTGTAGGCACCAACATAGATGCTGGTGACACTGGCAATGATACAATCATGAGAGGAGATGATGTTAGCAATGGCATGGATGCAACAGGAGCCGATCCCACCATCGACGTAGACACGACAGGAGATGACACAAGCAACGATGCAGTGGGATACGGAGCGCAACCACTACCAAAGGGCATCCCACATACACTACCTCTCTCTGGACGAGAGAAGGGCTCAAGACCAGACAGAACAAGCAATGTCACGAGGGAATGTGCTCTCAAAGAAAAGAGAGTCACGAGACTCAACAACCCGACCACGCTTGGGGTCCCAAAAGCACCAGGCCTTGGACTGAGAGAAAAGACGAAGGAAAGGGCAGGGACGACCTTGAGAAGATTGCTTGCCATTGTGTTTTTCCTCATGGATCCAAATGCTTGCTATGTTGTTCCAGACACAAATGAGACAAAGTTCAGCACGACGACCATACCATTGCTTGAATGGCGTGACATGACGAGGCTACAGACCGTGGAGAACACAGTTCCAAACCCATGTGAGGTAGGACATGGCCTAGAAGGCAAACAGCGGATGAAGGCCAGACTCGACAAGAAGGGTGCGAAGATCGTCAGGAAAAGTACGGTTCCAACGTTCCGACACTCTATTCTGCTGTGGTGTATATGGAGCAGAAAGCTCTAGATGCACCCCCTTGAGACTGGAGGAAGCAGGCTGTGGGACCCATGAACTCTCCACCACGATCGGAGAGGAATGCACTCAGCTTACGCTAGCAAGCACGCTCAGCCTGGACAAGCCAAGACTTGATCGTGGGTCCAATAGTGTTTTTTGGTGAAGGGGAAAGATCCAATACAAGCAAGAGAAATCATCCATGAAACACAGGAGGTACCGACCAACACCTCCAAGAATTTCATCAGAGAGCGGGCCCATGACATTCGCACGGACACGTGAAAGAGGGTGCAGCATGCAAGAGTCAGACGAAGGAAAGGACGTGCGCAATTAAGACAATCAGCAATGCATGGCACATGGAATGTGCCAGGATCAAGACCAACAGCATGCTGATGACACAAGAGGGTATGGATGGCGGTTGTATCCACATGAAACAGATGGCGATAGAGCAAACATGTTTGTGCTGGGTAAAGCGAGGGAGAAACATGCATGTTCCCTATTACAGCGGCGACGGGCGATGACCAGAACCTGAGCAAACAAAGCGTACGTCACCGACAGGCCCCAATGTGACAAGTGCTGCGCGAGTTGTCATGCAATGAGTGGCTCCGGAATTGATGCTCAAGAGGCCACTCGACACGTGCGATGGAGCGGCCACATGACAGTGTGCAATGCTGCAAGCGAGGGTAGGAGGGGACAGAGCACAACCAGAAGTCACAGAAAGGAGATGAGGAAGGGTGAATAACTGCCAACGCTCAATCTACTCCATGGACAACACAACCCCACCATCCAACACACCTCGAAGAGCTCCATGCGAAGAAAAATGGTGACCCCCGGACTCAACAGTCAAACTCACACCAGAGTGGACATCCTAAGGCCGAGGATGAAAGGTGAATGTGGAGGCTAGTACAGATGTGTTCGGACTGTACGGCAGCTCAGGAAAGGACCGAGACGGCAGCGGGGAGAGAGATGGAGCTTCAGACTAGAGCCACGAGGGAGGGGTGTAGGATGAAAAGGTGGCCCATAGACCGTAGGGTAGTACGGCGGCGGAAGCTAACACCACCCTGGATGGGGTACAACAAACGCGGAAGAGGCTAGGACAAAAGCCCGACCAGGCATCGAAACTGTCAAGGACATGATGACGGTGGTCTCCCACCACACTAGGTCAGACTCCCAAGTGTGAGGATCTCGACCAATATGGGGATAAAAGGAGGGATCGCACTGTCTCCCGAGGCAACGGGACAAATCCCCAAATGCCCGTGTCTCGACCATGTGTAGAAAAGATGAGAGAGGAAAAATAAGAAGAAAATGAGGAGAAAAAAAGGAATGGGAAATAAAATACGAATCAAACCACCAACGAGAAGGTGGCAGGCAGGTAGATACCCGGGTTTACCTGGGGTGGAGAGGCGTGACGAGCCTTCACGTCCTCTCTCCCACCAAGATGTTTCTGTTGGGTTGAGATTGTACTCGGCTCTTGCTGGTGAACAAGGAGAATGTGGGGGAGGAGTGACGAATGACAATCCCGTCGACAGGTGGGCTTGTCGGTCGATGAGTCTGTCGTTCAACGGGCGGGTTCGGGAGGTTGCAATGAGTACAGCTATTGCTACTGTGCTGCTGCTATGGCTGCTTGCTGTGGTTGCAGCTGTTAACGTGGCTGCAACTGCTGCTGCTTCTGCAACTGATGCTGTAGCTACTGCTGCAACTAATGCTATAGCTGTTGCTACGAGTGCGGCCACTGCTATTGCCACCGAGAGTGTAACTTCTCCTGATGCTCTAGCTTCTATACAAGGGTGCAATGCAGCTAAGGGTTAGGAAAACCGTGGCTGCTGCTGCGACTGCTGCTGCAGATACTCCTGTTGTACTTGTTGCAAGATGTAGCAGCGGTTGCTACTGCTGCTGAAGTTGCTGCTATTGCTGTTGCTGCTGCTACTACTGTTATGGGTTGGCTCCACTGTCAACAAGGGTAGCCGGACACTGCTGCTATGGCGGCCAACGCTGTTACGGTGGCCAAAAATGCCACCACTTGTGTTGCACGTCGCCACCAACAAGGTCACCACGACGAGGGAAACTGCCAAAAAAAATCGACAGTATTCCACCTCCGGCTCTACCAAAGGTCTACATGACGTGAGACCTCAGCTGAGGGCCTCCATTTTGCCAGGACCTGTACATCCCACCCAGCCTAGCCCAGCCCAGCCCAAATGTTTCTCTTGCCGTTGCCGTGTGCTGTATGGTGGGATGAAGAGGTCGTGTCTTTCTCCTGCTCTAATAACATGAGGGAATGAGAGAATCCTCCTAACAATGTTTTGTGTAAGAGATCACACTGTGGTGAACACAACACAACAGACGACGCTTGAGTTGGTGGAGAGATGGCAAAGATATGCATAGATGAATGAAAAGTTTAGTTAGGAAACAACAGGCAAGTGTATGTCTAGTCTCACTCATGTGCGTGCAACTGGGCACGCAAGTCCAACCAACTGGTCAGAAAACAGGCTAACCCAGCTACAAGCTCCAAAAAAACAGCAAGAGGGAACCTGACAGGCGTACGAGCTCCTCGGTTGTCCGAATGACAAACCGAAAGAAGAGCCAGGCGCAGAAACAGAAACTCCACGATGCTGGATCATGAACACACAAGGATAGTGCTGTTGAGAAAATGCACCCCGGGAGGTGGTCACCGAGAAAACCCTGGAGAGGACGTGAGTGCGCACCGTTGGTGCTGACGCTGTCAGAGTAGCCGTCGAGTGTCCCGGCATAACGACGAGCCGTGACGACAACTCCAGACTCACACGCCAACACTACCTCATGACCCATAAACACCAGTCACAACATCAACGTCAGATCCATTTGAAGGCTCACTCACACACCAACACCAACCACCACTCACACACCAACACCAACCACCCACCCACGCACCCACCCACCTCCCCCCTCCCCCTACACACACACATACACACACACACACACACACACACACACACACATACACACACACA
>SZWC01015014.1:54098-64098 GCA_023375785.1 Penium margaritaceum
AGAGAGAGAGAGAGAGAGAGAGAGAGAGAGAGAGGGTGGGGAGAGAGAATTCTATTGTGCACTATTCAAGTGCACTAATGTTTTAATGCATGGTGCTAGTGCATTGTTTCAGAGCGCACTAGGAGATTGCACTAGGAAGTGAGTGCATGATCTGCTCACCATTGGGCATATATGTCTTCACAGTAGTAGCATCTTTAAGGTATAAGGACAAATGTATGTCTTTTTAAGGAAACTATAAATGGAGTTGTGGAAAAGAAAGAGTGGTTTTTTTTTGTTCTTTATATTTTAATTACCAGCCTTCCAAGAACTTTCGCATGTTGAGGCATACAAGTACATGCCAATAGGTATGAACACACATAGTAAATTGAATTGTAACGTAACTTCCACGAAGGTACCATGAAGAGAAAGGCAAAGGCTTACATTTGACAAGTACATTGTATGAAGAGTGTATTTTTCAGAGGTGATTAACCATAAATACTCGACCATTCTTCTAGATACCTCCTCGTCACTGTACTGCAAGGTTGGCCTCAGACATGGATACACCAAGAGAATGCAAGGTATGTGCTTGTCTGCACCGACCAGGAGAGATTGCCATGCAGAGAAATAGGCCCCTGAGCTAAGGGTGGTTCCAATACCAAGTGTACATGGTGCGCTGGCCTCAACTGGCTCATGAAGGTACCACCAACTGCAATGGCAACTAAGGGGAGACCAGCTCACACCTTCCAGCATGTATGGAAGTGTAAACCTTGTGTGAGAATAGGGACATGCGTGGTAATGTGGGAGAAAAGTCTACTTGTTATGCGAGTATCAACGTACAAAACAATATGTACATAGTGAAATGTCCTCCATAATCCGAGGTCCCCGTACCAAGCACGGTTCCATAACTTCTATAGAGGAGTGTAATCCTCTTCAGCTTCAGAAAGTCAATCTTCACAGCTTTTTAACACAGCATGAATTGCATCATCCGTGCATGGAGGATCGGCCGAGATATGGCCGTTTCCGTGAACCACGGCAATCTACCGCTGACAGTACCTTTAGCGGAGGTGACGTCCGCCCGAAGCACCCTGGCTCACAACAACACATCGGGGTGCCATTCCAAAGCACCCTTGGTCCTCAATGACCCTTGATCCATAGAAAAAGTGGTTACCAAGGCACACTTTGGCCCTGTTTTGTCTTCCGGGGGTCAAACCTTGGTCCATGAGGATGTTACCATTACCTGATTTCCCCTTGACTGGTCCAACCTTTGGCCGGATGTAAATTCCTCAATGTTTCATTGATCAACCCCATGTATTTGTCAATATTTCTTTTTTTTCCCCTGTAGATTCTAAATCCATTCTCAGATTGTGCACTTGAAAAATCCCCAAGCCGTAGCTGCCATTGGCACTGTCCAGTTCACCAAACTTGTTGACTCACATTATCCCTCGGTTGCCCCCCCAGTAGGTTTTTCAGTTGGTCATCCTCATATCCCTCGTTGAACATTGAGATCTTACACATCCTTATCTCTGGAACTATAAGCAACTTGGATGGACAATATTTATACACGGGTTTTCCCAGTGAATGAGAAGCATGGTCGTCCTCCCTTTTTTTTCATTCCTGTTTTCATCAGCGACAAAGCCTCAATGTTATCCCAAGTCTCTGGTGGATTCACATGCGAGGCAGTGTGGCTTGGGGCTAGGGCTACTCAGGCCATGTGGATGCAGTGCTTATTTTGTGAGTTGCGTCAGTCTGTGTATTCCATCGTCCTACATTGTGAAAAAACACAGAGACCTTTTCTTTGGTGATAAATCCGGTTTCTTCCATTTGATGACGAGGCATATTTCCATTTAGCATCACTTTGTGCGTAACTTGGTGGAGTGGCAAATGATGAACCGTCATTTGGATCATTGCAAACCTGCAAAAATCTGACTTCCTGACCACTACAATGGTGTGCATAAAGTTAAAGGTGGCCATTCTTTATGTCATGCTTCGTCCTTTGCCTAAGGATATCTGATAGTGGGATTCTTTCATGTGCATTGTTGATCATCTTGTTGCACACCCATGTCATTATGCACGTTGATGGAAATGCATACCATTGGGTCATGGAGGTGTGTTGTGATGTGAATTGTTCCTGTCTGCGTGAATAGTTGAATGTGACCACTCAGCCTCATCCATGCTCGTGCAAAACCCTGAAGCGGACCCAGCTGGTTTTCCACCCATCCACAGCTACTGGGCAACTATAACATTGTGGCAGAGACATACTTGAGCCCTCTCATGCTTTTCTGCAGCTTCTAGGATTTTCTTGGTGGACCAGCCATGGATCTTTTTTGTATTTTTTTGCCCTTTCTCTCCACCGATTGATGCAGTACTATGGTATGTGTGTACATATTACATGTGGCTCAACAATCTACATCAATGTGTGTGCCGAGATAGCCAGAGCAGTGGATTTGGGCTGGTTTAAGGGCAAACTGACTTGTCGCAGCACGCAACCTGACTGGCGCCTGCGGCTGCTATCTATAGTGTGTGCCTGTCAGTTTTCATTTCTCTCGGCATTTTGGTTTCTTCAAACGCTGTGCTTGTCCCCCTAGCCAGACCCTTGTTGCTTTTATGTCTGCCTTACTAGACAGCGTGAGTGTTGACTAGGACAGTGTTGTCGTGTCAAAGCAGCAATGTTGGGAAGCTTCCATGCACTTCATCACTTCCCGCAAGTGCAGTATTTAGATCTCCTTGATTTCCGAGTTGTGCTGATGGAGCACATGATTGTTAAGGCCCTTAAGCACTGACAACTTCTCTTATAGTTCTCCTTCAATTTGTGTTTGTCGGCTCATGCCTCATGTCATTACTTTAGGCATTGTCCCAGCAGGCAGTGGCGGTGACGAGGGGTTCTTTGAGCCCCACAGGTCCATCACGGGGTTGGTTGTCGGAGTTATCAGTCTATCATCATTTGTAAGGGAGATTTCCATTCCTGTTTCTGCTCATGCTGTGGAAAAATTCTCGTGAATTGCGTGTTGATGTCCCTCCACTCCCAATTGTTTTGCAAATTACTGCTACTTGTCACAATGCGTTCTTGCTCTTTTCATCCTCAACATGGCATGGTTAGCAAATTTCTTGATGGGAGAGATGCATTGAAGCCATGTACGAATGTCTCTCATAGGAGTGAAGTCATTGGCTACCCCCCAAACACAGTTACTATTTGATAGCAAAGATTATACGCAACGGAACAGAGATAGTTAATTAGTAAACTCTGTGGTGAAGAACACAATGTGGAAGAATTGGACACATGACTAAACTTGAATTAAAAGTAAGTGTTGTTTGATGACAGGTGTCGGAACTGTTTAGCGCACATGCATACGCGTTGAAACAGATATGATGAATACTTGAGGTCTTGATCACCGTGAGAGACACACGCAGGTTTGCGCTGTACGTGGATGCTTGGAGACACTTTTCAAAATTGTTGGGAGATAGTGAGAATATTGAGGTGCTTCTACATAAACGCCTCAAATGAACAATGCGTAAACATACACAATACTTGTGTTGAACCTTCTGGAAAGTGGTTGAAGCTTTCTGAAACTTCTGGAATGAAACGCAGAGGGTCTAAGGAGGTGGAAAATTTTCCCTCAACGTGATTACGTACAAAAATGGAAGCTTTTATGTGGTGTGTCATGAATGAAAGGAACTCGCATAGTTTAGGGACTTTTGTACATCTGGAAAGTAACATAGCTGCCATGCCTTGGCAATTTATGATGGGGGGGGGGGGGGGGGGGGGGGGGGGGGGGGGGGGGGGATATTATGAAAGAATAAGATATTACTTCCAAACCGTTAGCCTTGTAAAGCTGCTAGGAAGCTCCCTAGCCTTACTGCTGCTAAAGATGCGACACTGTCCTGTCACCTGATGTACGAACAAGTAAGCAGGTGCAAGAAACAACAAGGGCCGGGCTAGGGGGATGCACAAAGTCTCATAAGCCCCTACAGCTTAGTAATGCAGAGAGAAATGATAACTGACAAGCACACAGCATAAGTACCTTTCGTGGCGCGAGGCGCGTGACGCACGTGGCAGTGTTATTTTGTCCTGAAACCGGCCCAAAACCACTGTTATGGCCGTGGCTCTGTGTACACGTATCCAAACGCAACACTGTCTGAACTTGGAGATGCATCATTTGCAATCAAACACTAAGACTGGTCACACGCACAGGTCCGGCGTCAATCAGTGGACATACATTTTAAAACATGCAACTTGGGCTCAAGAGCTAGTCCACCGAGAAAGCCCTAACGATTGCAAAAAAACGCACAAAGCACCCCAACAAGCACCCGGGACACTGTGGCAACTGTCTTACATGTGTTGGTGGGTGGAGCCACAATCTGTAGATGCTCCAAAACAAGCTTGGTCTGCATGAGGGATCTTCATGAGGATGGACACGACTGAGTGGTCACAGTAAACTGTATAAAAAGGTGGGGACGGATGACATCGCAACACTCCCCCATGACCTGATGGTACGTATGTCCACACACGTGCAAAACTGACATGGGTGTGCAACGAGATGTCCAATAGTCCATACTCACACACCCCACTTTCAGCCATCCACAGACAAGGGGCGAAGCCCAATAGAACAAATGGCCACCATAAACTTTCCATGCGCCAGTGCCTTGGTTAGGAAGTCAGCCCGTTGCATGTCCATGGCGACCCAGATGACAAGGATCACATGTCGCTCCACAAGATTATGCACAGAGTTATGCTCAATAACAATGTACTTCGAACTTGCATGAAAGATACCAGAGTTCTCTGTGATGGCAAGAGCACTCTGGTTGTTACAACGTAAAATTATTCAAGGCACAAACTGACACAACTCACGAAACAGGCGTTGTAGCCACACCCCCTCAACAACCCCAGTCCCTAACATCAAAAACTCATCCTTCGATGAACTACATGCAATGCAGACATGCTTGCCATTATGCCACGAAATTGCGGTGTTGTCCAGCACATGTAGTCTGTCCGATTGTGCCCATCAGGGCTCCACGTCCAGTCATTGTCTGTATAGCCATCCACTACCACCAAACACTAGCGTCAAAGGAAGAGTCTAAGGTACAGTGTGGAAACCAGATCCATCACCACTCACACAGCCGCGTGAAGGGCTCTTACCCGAGGACACTACAATGATTACTGTTGGGTCATGTGGTCATGGCGAAGTACATGAGAGAGCCAATGAGATGACAGTACATTATCTCGTCCACTGTCTCACTCAATTATGTTGGATCATCCATTGTTCAGGCATCGTGGCTGTCAGGTGTGATGGTAGTGGGGGTTGTGGGAACCGTACCAAGAAGGTTAGCAAACCGCTCCACTACAATGCATGTGCATTATGCATGATAGAACACGATATTTCACCACTAACAATCATGTGCAGTCTCAATCCCAAGAAGCACAGCTACATAATCAAGGTCCTTCAACCTGGAAGTTGCTCGAAAGACTGCCTTAGCCTCTTTCACAGCCTCCATCAAAGGAGATGCAATCATAAGTTTTTCCACGTAGAATAAGATGGCGATGAAGCTCTTAGTTTTACATTTGAGAAAGAGGAACGGGTCGGTGTCACACAAAAAGTATCTGGCATGTTTCAGACATGTGCAAGTGTGCCAGTGATCTCTTGATTCCACTACGTGGATGACTGCTTCCGAGCAATGCCTTGCATAAGCGACAGACGTTGTCACCAAATGCAAAACCTTGCGGTTGGATTATGTAGATCTCCTCCTCTAGAGTGCCATGGAGGAAAACAATGTTCACATCCATCTAGTGTAGCTCCAATTCGTGGTGAGCAACAATCCCACGTAGGGAACATGCGGTGCTCATCAGCCAACGGGTGTAAACTTGTCAGTGAAATCCACACCCTCAACTTGTGGGAATCCCATGGCCATCAAGCGGGCCTTTTACCGATCTTATGATTCATCAAGCTTGACCTTCACATAAAAAACCCACCTGGCCTATACAACCTTCCACCATGTCAACAAGCTCGTAGACATTGTGCTCATGGATTGCTAGCTCATCCTATAAAGCAGTCTGCCAGAGCTCTTCATCCTCAGCTGAGAGTGCTTCCTTCAACATCCCTCCATCAGGTGCCATCAAGGGAGAGCTCTGGGAGGCCAGAATCCATGACCAACGACTCGGTCTGACCACGACACGATCAGCTACAAAATTGTAAGTGACCGAGAGCTCGAGGAGACCAACTGATGGCCGGCAAGGGCAGTTGGGTACACCTTAGTATAGTCAGCCTGGACACTCAAGCCAAGGGCCTTCATGCCATGCTCACCATTCAGAACACTACGAGTCGGGCGTCTTTTTGCCGAGTCAACCATCCGCTGAGCCCTAGAGGCCATTGTTCTGTGGGGAGTCCTCGTCGATATCGTAGCGAGGTGGAGGTATCTCAAATTCCTTCGGTGACCGCTCTGTGGGGAGGGTGACCGTAGGCTCTAGAGATGGTTGGCTACGTATGAGCAAAACACCACCAAAAGTGAATGATGCTGAACGACGTGGCTTATCTTCATGGTAAGAAGGTGGCTGGATGAGAGGCTACGATCCCAAAAAGAATTCCTCAATGTGCTACTCAAGGATGCAAATCATGTCCTCACGTGGGTCATTCTCAATCTCCTCCTCACCCTAGGTGTCAACCTCTGATGAGGCCATAGCATTGGGTAGGGCATAGACTATTGAACAAATGGTACAGCTCTAATGGTTCCTCCTAGTGTCGCAGTGAGGCTCCTAAATGCCTCCTCAATGAATCTACGATCTCTTGTAGACATTGGTCTGATGTTGTTACTAGCATAGAATCTCACCCTGCGTCTGGCAAAGCTCGTTTATCACAAATGACTGCAACCATGGACTCATGACGTGTAGAGGCAAGGAGGAGGGGTCTACTAGCCCCTTGACTTTGTCACCCACCGGCACCATGGGTGCAGCTCAATATGGGTACGAACTTTGAAATGGTCCAAACCGAAGACCAATAGCATTTGTCCAGGAGTTGGGATGTTGGAAAAAAATAGTTCTGGCCAATGATTTGCTCACATCATCACTGCCGATGCTGACGTCAATAGCATTTTTCACACCATTATATTTTGCACCAACGTTTTGAATTACGCCAACAATTTTTTTACTCACAAAACTTCGCATGACTAAGGATGGAGACAACCTCATCATCCCCTGATCATTGTTGCACAAAAGCTACGTAGCCACCACGCAACTGTTGCGCATTTGCACGGTTGCTGTCGGTTCCACTGTTGATGTAATGTTGTAGCTATTGTCGCTATTGTAGTGCTCCTCTTGGTGTTGGCGTTGTAGCCGAGGCAATGGTGCTACTACACTGCTATAGTTATTGTTGCCTCTGCTACTACCACTACACTGCTATTGCTGCTTGTGGGTACTGCTATACGTGCTGATGATCGCTTTTGTTGCCGATGCTCGTGGCCAATGTCACTGCTCATGGCTACCGTCGAGAGCTGTTGCTCCGTGCTGCATCTCCTTTTTTTCTCATGGGTCATCACCAGAAAAGTTGTTGTTGCTACCTAGTGTTACCGATGCCGCTCGGTGTGACTGTTACAACTCATCCTTACCATAGATGTTGCTATGGTGGTGACAGTAACTCATGTTGCCATTGCTCGTGCCGCCATCCACTCTAGCGATCGCGTGGTGACGTCACTAATGCTGTCGTTGGGACGTCTCTGCTGTCGAAATCTGTTGCGACGTGTCCTAGGATATGGCTGTTGCGTTGAATCTCACAATTGTTGTTGGCGTTGCGTCTCTGCGAAACGAAAAAAGGTCTCGCGACTCTGATACCATATAAAGCTGCTAGGAAGCTTCCTAACCTTGCTATTACTCACATGGCAACACTATCTAGTCAGCTGGCGCACTAGCAACCAGGCAGATGTAAGAAACAACAAGGGTTAAGCTACGAGACGTCCAAAGTCTCAAAAGCTCCTATAGCCTAGTAACGCAGAGAGAAAGGACTAGTAACAAGGTCACAACATAAAAGCATGCAGCAAAAAATGGTGTGTGACACACATGGCAGTGTCGGTTTGTCCAAAACCCATCCCGAAACCACTCTTTTGATTGTAACTCCGTGCATATGCATCCAAACACAACGTCGGATGGACCTAGAGATGAAAAATCTCGAGTCAAACGCTATGATTGGTCAGAAGCACAGGCCCGTCATCAATTAGTGGAAACAAAATGAAAAAAAAGGAGTAAGTAATTAGGGCTGAAGAGCCAATCCACTAAGAAAACTCAAACGGTTTTAGAAAACAATATAGAGCACCTCAACAAGCACGTGGGACGTCGTGGTAATTGTCTTGCCACTGCTAATGGGTGTATCCAACGCCATTCAGTGCTCTAGCAGCAGCTGGGTCCGCTTCAGGGATCTGTACGAGCATGGACATGTGCTAGTGGACATAGTAAGTTGTATAGATAAACGGGTACGGCTCACGTCACAATAAGACTATGCAATGATCTCATGAGTAGGCCCTGATTCTGCCATTTTTTCGGAGGATTTTACCCTTTTCTTGAGACATCCAAGCCTCTTTCCCTTTCTTCACCAAGGCTACCCTCAGGAGGCTATGTTCAATCCCCGGGCTTGTTTCGCTGCTGACCAGCCTCAGTTGGTTATGACCGGGGGAAAAAACGAGTAGAGTACAGTTCGACAACCTCAACGATTAGACGTCCATTCGTGGGCTCAATGGGTGACCTCGCATGCTTCCTCTCCTGTCGTCTATCGCCAAGAGCTGCTCTTTCCCAAACTGTCCGAGGCCCGCCAGCGTCAGACTGTCCTTGGCCCTCCGTACTGTGTCCAGTGTCCGTGGCTTTGTCTTGTCTGCACAAGGGCTGACAAGCGATCGTCGCAAACGGAACAGCTTCCTCCCGGCTGCAGCGCACACCGCGCAGGCACGCAAGCTGCGAGATCGGCAGCAGCAGCAGCAGCTGCAGGCGGGAGAACCAGCTTAGGCACCCAGGTCACGGGCGGCGATGGCCACGCCGGCAGGCAACACGGCGCTCAGGCGCGCGCTGCAGCAGGAGCGCGTGCGGTCGCTGTACCGTCGCTCGCTCAAGAACGTTCTCAACTGGGCCGTCTTCCGCGACATCTTCTACGACGAGGTGAGGGTCACAGCATTAGCAGCAGCGGCGGCGGCAATAGCAGTAGCTGTTGCTGCTGCCGCTGCACAAGCACCGGATGGCGATGGTGTGCTTGGCAGCGTTTGGTCGTCTTTTCTCTGGAGGCTGAGTCAGTGGTGTGGACCGTGGGATGGAAAGCGGTGGTGGGACAATGCTGTTTGTATGACATGCTGGTTCACTTTCTTCTCCGTCTTTGGTGCTGTCGCTGGAGGGCCGTTAGTGGCTGTTGTCGGTGGCTGGTGTCGGTGGCTGGTGTAGGTGGCTGGTGTCGTGGTTTCCGTGGTTCTTGGTGTGTGGCGTGCGGTGGTGCTTGGTTTGCAGTGGTGCTTGGTTTGCAGTGGTGCTTTGTTTGCAGTGGTGCTTGGTTTGCAGTGGTGTGTGCCATGCGGTGGTGTTTGGTGGTGCGTTGGAGTGTGGTGGTGTGTGGTGGTGCGTGGTGGTGTGTGGTGGTGTGTGGTGGTGTGTGGTGGTGTGTGGCAGGCACATGGCATGGCAGATACCGTGTGGAATGGATGCACAGGCAAGTGGACAGGAGAGGGGCGAATGTGAAGAGGTGCTGACCCTCCACAGATTTCGGGGAGTAGCCACAGCTTTGTTTGTTTGTTTGTCCCTTTCTGTGTCACAAGACAACCTAGATGGAAGGCCAAGCATGAACCGTGCGCGTACGCCTCTTGCCCTTTGTTGCCCCTGCTTGCTCGGTTTCTGTGCTGCCACTGTCGCTGCCGCCGCCGCTGCTGCCGCTGCTGCTGCTGCTGCTGTTTCAGGCGGACAAGCTGCGCGCTCGATTTGACGCCAACAAGAACGAGGTGAGGCACACACACACACATTGCACGCTGCTTGCACTCAGACTGAGTGTGGATCCTTATGGTGTTCACT
>SZWC01015015.1:5830-16044 GCA_023375785.1 Penium margaritaceum
ACGCTTTGCGGCGTGATTAGCCATGTTTGTCTGAATCCTGGTCTTGTATGCGGCATCAGAAGCGTCCTCCGCCGTTGCACGTGCAATTTCAACAGCGTCCGTCTGCGTGAGGGGAGGAGCCGGCCTTGCGTCCATCAAAACCTTGAGCCGGCCGCTAGCCGTTTTCAGATGCTCGCAGCGACTGCTGCAGGTAGCTGCTTTCCCTGCTTCCGCCTCGTGTCCCCTCTTACCTGCTGACTTGTGGGTGCTTCAGTTCAGCCCAAGTAGCTTATGCGTGCCGCTGCTTAGCTCGTTCAGGCTCACCGCGGAGACTGCCACTTGTTCACCGCTCAGAAGCTCTCGTTCTTGGTGAACGTCTGCCGTTATAAGGGCCGTTGATCCTTCAACCGACGTTCACGGTCCAGCACCTCTTCTAGCTGACGATGCCAGGGCCGTGTGACGCTTAGCGAACGTTCGAACAATTAATGTTTTCCCGGTTCGGCCGTGCAACATGTACACATAGAACACACCGCATCGACATGCCGGAGGGGGAGAGGTTCGTTGAACGTGCGACGTTCATCGATACCGGCAGGCATTGTCGACGGGACGCGGCTGCTGAACATCGCCATGCACCCACAAAACTATCGGGAACGCGAGGCGTAAAACCTGTCAAACCCACTTTTCTCATCGTTGCAGCAACAAACCAAAAGGGCCACTCAACGCTCGAACAAGCGAACTGATTGTATTTTGAGAGAAAAAGTACGGTGAACCATCTCTTTTAAGCGAAAAAGTCTGCTCGAGGCAGCCGGGCGAACTCTCGTCCGCCACAACTATCACATTCATGCACAGCGTACACCCTCCAAGTCAGCTGGCTGACGTGTACCGATAAACAACACCAGAAAAGAGTACTTCGCAAAACCATGACAAACTGCATACAGTTCACGCACGCGATCAACAGGTTCAACGTCCATACCGCAGCCCAGCGAATTTTTTTTTTCGTGCTTGCATTGGAATGAGTTCCTTCGCCTACGCACACGGACACCGTCATCGCTTGCTACCGCAGATCAACGCGCATGTGTGGCGGGTATGGTCGACGTCCATTGGTGTGTGGAGGGCCGCATCGACATGCCGGAGGGGGAGAGGTTCGTTGAACGTGCGACGTTCATCGATACCGGCAGGCATTGTCGACGGGACCCGGCTGCCGAACATTGCCATGCACCCACAAAACTATCAGGAACGCGAGGCGTAAAACCTGTCAAACCCACTTTTCTCATCGTCGCAGCAACAAAATGAAGGGCCACTCGACGCTCGAACAAGCGAACTGATTGTCTTTCGAGAGACAAAGTACGGTGAACCATCTCTTTTAAGAGATGCTCGAGGCAGCCGAGCGAACTCTCATCTGCGACAGCTATCACATTCATGCACAGCGCACACCCTCCAAGTCAGCTGGCTGACGTGTACCGATAAACAACACTGGAAAACAGTACTTTGCAAAACCGTGACAAACTGCATACAGTTCACGCATGCGATCTACATGTTCAACGTCCATACCGCAGCCCAGTGAATTAGTTTTCGTGCATGCATTGGAATCGTTCGTTCTTTCGCTTTCGACGGACGCCATCACCGTTGAACGCCCATGTAGCCCGGGTGTGGTCGACGACCGAGGATGTGTGGAGGGCGGCATCGACATGCCAGTGAGGGACAGTATCGTCAAACGTGCGACGTTCATCAATACCAGCTGGCATTGTCAACAGGATGCGGCTGACAAACATCGTCATGCACATCGTTCGATGTCGCACAGGGCATTGAGGTGCGACGGACCAACTAAGCTATCGGGTTGGATTCCTAAGGGTTATCGACCATCAAACTGGACACTCTTTCCCAGTTGTAGCAGGAATTGAAAGCCCAGCCCGTCCAGAAAATTGCCCTGAGGACCGCGGGAGGGAGTGATGCCATAACTAGAAGCAACCAGCGGCAAGAGACAACCAATTGCAGAGAAGCCGCAAACAGCGGCAGAGAACTGGAAAGCAGCTTCATCCAGGTGCCAGGCTGGCTGGCTTTGTGTGCTGCAGCTGTGTGAACTGGTCGCTGCCTTCCCTGGCTCCCTTCTGGGATGGCGTCTGAAGATGCTGTTATTGGTGCACGCAAATCTGCTCCTTGTGGTGCCACTGACGCCGCCCCAGCGCTGGCATTGGCCCCTGCTTCTACTCCAACGACAGGTCCTGCTCCTGCTCTTGCCCCAGCTTCTCATTCTGAGGGTTCTCCCCTTTCTGCACCTGCTCATGCGTCCGTGCCTGCCGTCGATCTTGGAGAACGTGTGGAGAAGAGGAGGAGGAGGGCAAGGGAGAAAATGGTGAAACTAGTGTACCTTACAAAACCTTCAGGCAGCCCTTACCAAGTGGGGTGGAATGCCCTCCTAGACCCCCTTTCCGACGCAGACAGTGACGTAGAAGAGAAGCTTGTGGTGTTGCATCATGTTCCTAGCAAAGATGAGACATAAGAATTATAGATTTGCACTCTGCCTACCTGTGACGACCGCTCCTCCAGACCGCCGTAATGAACCAAATAAGCGTGTGTTCCATGGGTTGTAGCACAGAAGTATGGCATCCTTCTGTGCACATTTTCCAATTTGCAACACTGAGCGTGAATACAGAGCTTCTGTATCTTGAAACGACTTGAGGCGTAAAAACGTGCTTCGACTAATGTAATGTCAAAATCCATTCGTGCAGGTTCACCGTCCACGATGGGGGACGATGGTAGTGAACAGTCTGCCTTGTCGGGATCCAGCGGCCAAAATGGTACAACCAATTCCGAGGGGGCATACAAACGCAAGCGAGCCAAGCACAATGATGGCAAGGGCAAATGGCGCATCAAGCCCATTCCTTTTGTGATGCCCGATCTAGGTATGTGACCATGGAGGCCTCGACATGTTGCATGCCGCCTGACACACCTTTGTTCAGTGCTGACTCCGTCGTTTCTTTGCAAATCTGACACCGTTCAAGGAGGAGGAGGGTTCGTACAAGGAGGCAAACGTGAAGACAGTGTGTGCGATCGGTCTCAAGCAGTGGAGGGGCTTTAACTCTATCTTTGAGCTACTGCATGGTAGCCCAGGTACCAAGAACTGGAACAAAACTCTGAACAAATTTGAAACGACAAGTCCAGCAACTATTTGGCTTATTCTGTAAGTCTGGGCGGCGCACAAGACGTTGAGCATGAAGGAGGTTCTGCAGCCTTCGTCAACCAAATTCATGTTGAATCTTCAGAAGTTTCTACAGCATCCATGGGTGACTAGAAATCCTTGTCGTCGTCATGAACCTCTGCTCGTTGATTTCATGGTGAAGACGGGCACTAGAAGCAGACGACCGGTGGTGTACACCTGCTACAGATTAGGCACCTGTCTTGGAGATGCGAGCTGGAGCATCCATTCGGTAAGCAGATGGATCAGTCCCCGTACTTGCGACTGCTCCGTAGCCATTGTAGCCGCCGCCTTATCTGCATTTCACTCTGTAATCGTTCTCAGGCACCCCTGAAGAACAGAAGATGGCCGCCATGCGACATGCAGAGTGATAGTTGTCCTCCCCCAATGGATCCTCCGGTTGCATCCTGTGGCAACGGCGCGGAGGCCGCTTCACAAGTATGTCTGCAATAGCGTGATACAACCGGTTGTGCTTTGAAATGAAGATTTTTTTTACTCAAAAGGCCCTTTTTGGTCGCAGGTGCAAGGAAATGTGCGGTTCACTACAGGTCGACAAGCACATGAACATCGTCATGAGGTAAATTTTTCTTCTTAGTTTGTGTCAGCATGTGTGGTTTGACTAGGGTAATTTACTTTTGTGTAACTTTTGCTCATGTGGCAGGATAGGTCAGTGCATCATGACCCAAGACGGACGGATACACCTGTAACATCCGTCTCTGAGCTGCTTAGAGCCTTCGGCGCCTACAAGGGTTTGGGGCAACATCCGTTGTCATCAGAAGGAGGGGGCGAGCTGATGGAGTACACCGCCAGCCATGAACCTCTCCCTTAAAACCTCCCCAGTATGCTCCAGGCGTTTCCATGTTTTGTGAAGCTCGTGGAAAGTTCATGTGAAGCACCCCGGAATGCCGCGCCCCCCACATCTGCCGAGAATGCTGCGGATGCAGCGACTGACGTGTCTGGGCCAGCTACAGCTAAGGCCGCCACTGCAGTAAACCATGAGACTGCCTTGAGCGCCGAGACTGCCGCGACTGCCGACATTGCCGCGACTGCCGCGCCCCTCGCAACCAATACCCCCGCTGACTGCCGTGCTTGCCGTAACCAGGACTGCCGGGACTGCCGAAACGGAGACTGCCGCGACTGCTGCGCCTTACACAACCGGGACTGCTTCGAATTCTGCGACTGCCGCGACTGCCATGCCTTCCGCGCCTCCCGCAACCAAGACTGCCATGCCTCCCGCTACCGGCACTGCCGCGACGACCGCGACTCCCGCGCCTCACATCCCCGAGACTGCCGCGACTTACGCGACTTCCGCGACTGCCGCGACTGCCGCGTCTGCCATGCCTTCCGAACCTCCCGCAACCGAGACTGCTGCGCCTCTCGCAACGAACACTGCCGCGACTGCCGCGCTTTACACAACCGAGACTGCCGCGACTTCGTCCACTGCCTTGCTTTCCGCGCCTCCCGCAAACGCGACTGCGACCACTGCCGCGATTGGAGCTGGTGAGGCGATTGCGGCGACGGCCGCGACTGCCGTAGCTGCGGTAACCCCATCAGGAGTCGCGGCTGCCACGCATACCGAGCCTCCCTCAACTGGTGAGACTTCCGCGGCGGCCGCTACTGCCGGGACTGCCGCGATGAGCGCAACTCCTTGCGCGTCTGCAGCAAGTGACATAATTGCGTCAAATGCTCCAATGCCTGCAACTGCCGATACTTCCGCGACTGACCGGACTGCGGCGACGGGGACTGTGGACGAGGCTGCCGCAACTCGCGCATTTGCCGAAAATGACACGACGGCCCGTGCTGCTGACGGTGACGTCGGTGCCAGTCAGAAGAATGGCTCCCAGGAAGAAGAGTTGGCCAACGTTATCGGACGTTCAGACACTCAGACTGTCGCACAAAGCCTAGTACAGGTCAGTGTAGCAAGCTTGTGGTCGTGACAACGTGAATGTGAGTTCTCTGAACCCATGCTCAGTGATTTTAGTCCTTACCTTGCAGGTGAATCCACGTGTCATGGACGAGTTGCAAAATGAGATTGCTCGGTTGAAGCGTCAGCTAGCTACGCGACTGCATGGATCGGAAGAAGGAGTTGCCCCCCCTCATCCTCGATCAGCATATGTGCAAGTTACAGAAAGCCTGAAGGACCTTCACGGTCTCGGCCAGACTTTCTGTGCGGACGTTGACGCCATTGTCAAGTGACGACAGGGATCAGAAGGTAATTTTGCTATGAATGGTTTGCGAACATGCCAGAGCATTTCCGCGAACTGATGGCTTTAGTGATTGCGGTTGCAGATGTGCAAAGCGCTCAAGCTGCCAACATAAGTCAGCAAGAGCTTCAGCTCAAGGTATGTACAGCACAATTCTTTCAATGTGTTTGTTGCATGGTATGCATTGCAACTTTGTGTGCGTTTTCAGAGAATTCAAGATGTCATGATGCAGATCAGTGGGATGTTATCAAGTATCTTCCCCCAAGATAGTTCTATGGAAGGGTCAGACAACGAAGCTTCGCCGCAGGTATGCTGCACTCATGTTCTTCTTATAAGAATGTGGGCACCATGTATGAACACATCCAATAGTATGGTTTTGTTGTTGTTCAGGGCGACGACAGTGAAGACAACGGCGAGAGCCAAGCCACTGTTGGAGGGAGGAAGCCTAAGGAAGGTGAGTCACTGGAAGACAATGTACATGGTTGTGTTCATGAGAGTCACTGCATGCGTGAACTTTGTCCCGACTGATTTCGACCCTCCCGTTGTATGGTCCTTACAGGAGATAAAGGTGGAAAAATCCTGGTCGACACATTCTTCACGCCTCTTGCCAAGAGGAAAGGACATCGGCGTGCTGGTGTACCGACAAGGTTCAAGGAGTGAAGAAGGCATTTCATGACAGATTTGTGGGTGTACTCATTCTCCTTGTAACGAAGAAGTATAATGGACAAGGCAAAGATTGGGGTTTTCTTGGCATTTCATGACCTGTCCCTAAAATGTATAACTAAGTGGAAACATCCTAGTGTTTGTGTGGTGAGGAGGAGAACATAAAATGCGAATGACATTAGCTTCGTTTTCAGGTCTACCTTACACTATACAGATGTTGCACTCTTCCACTGTCCAGTTGGAAATGATACAAGAACCAAAACTGACATGCAACAAAGGAAACGTGGATATGGAAAGCAGTGGTCAATCGTGACATACCTACCTAAGTACAATAAAAACACTAGAATCGTTTAACTACAAATGTTGTCACCCGCACCACAATGTGAATGAATGCAGATAGATGAATGTATGATCATAAGTACACATAGATGTTATGCATTCCCTCTTTTTCGCAACATAAGTACACATAGATGTTATGTATTCTTCAGTTTGCCTCAAAGGCGTGAGACATGTATGATGATCTTTATATGCATACATGTATGCATGTATGATCATCTTTACATGCATACATGTAAAGATGTATGATCATGTTTACATGCATACATGTATGCATGTAAAGAGTATGATCATCCTAACTTTTAGTTCTCATTGCTTTTTTTGTCTACTTCACTCTAAGGGTAAAAATCAGTTGTCTTTGTGTGCCAAAAACCTGAGGTCATGTAGCAAATTGTACTCGTATCCATGCCTGTATACGAACCCCTGTACATTTCATGTCTGGTCCATGTCATGGCTCAGTTGCTCCTTCGGACTCGATGCCGGAGGTATCCCCATCTCCATCATCACTGGCCTCCACATCACCCATATCATCACTGACAGTATACAGATCAGCATGAAAAGGCCTCACTACGTGCTCCTTGTTCTTCCAAAAGTTCCACCATGCAAACACAGCGCGACACATCTCGATGAGGTTGTCGATGGTGTATGTGAATCTCTGCACCGTGAATTTGCGAATGAAGCGGTTGACTTGTTCATTGGCAGAGGTGTTGACACCTGCACCATAATGACAGAAACATGAATGCAAGTAACAACCAACCAACCATGCAAGCAACATGAATGCAAGTAAAGCCTGCACCACATGCAGCTTTCCATCGCAACATCAGAGCCCATTGACAGTATGTGTCATGGAGCTTACCTCGAAGGCGGGAATACATGTCTGGACTGAAGACTGTTGAGCATGTGTGTTTCGCAGCATCTTTGTAACCGAAGTGGAATCGATCACAGAGAAGACGGGTCTGAGTCAAAAACCATGGCTCCCGACCGAGGGTGTATGCATGGAGTTTGCAAGCATTGTCAAAGAAGACATACTTGGGATATTTTCCACGGGGGAACCTAGTCAACAGAGTTGTGAACATGTCATTCGGGGACTCCCCACTGAACATGACGTGGAATCCGTAGATTACAAGATGCGGACAGACCACCGTGAAGATCCCATTGGTCAACTTCCCCTTCTTTTGGCCGGCGGTTTCACTTCCACACCTCGCATCAGCTGATGCATGGATGCTTCTCCCATCTGGAGTCTCAAGTCCTTTGTACAATGGTCTCAAACATTGTTCTGGCCAATGTGGATAACACGCGGTCGTAACCTCCCTTTCTGGAGCAATGAAAGGTGAATACGGCGGCTCTACCTGCAAGATGTGACAGAAGGGGAGGGGGGGGGAGGGGGGTTGGGCTTGCATTATGGAAGCAAAGGAGCTTGGCTGAGCCTCATGCGTCCAGAGGTCGAAATTCTTTACATCAATATGCTCCTCCCACAGACGTCAGAGTCTGCGGAGGATACTGAGGAGGCCGGGGTGCACGGAATCTCTAGCCGCTTGCCACAACTCTGGGGTCATACACGTCTTGTTTGGGATGACTATTGACCTCGTGCAAGCGTCAATTGCCAACGCAATGATGGGCATCGTGTCCACCAGCGTCACCCATCGATCCATGTCCATTACGGTTGGATGATCCAGAAAACAGATGATGTGTTCATTGCCAGCAGCTGCTATGAGGGAGATCTCTGTTCCCCAAGCTCCAAACGCATTGATGAAATGCTTGAAGTCCTCTTGGATGACGAAACACTGCAATGCAGAATGACAGTGGTTAGTATTACATGATGAATGATGAGGTACAGATGGTACGTCAAGTTATGGTTAAACGGGTAAATCAGACGTACCGTTCGTGGGGCGTCGGGACCCGATGATGGAATTGGTTTCTCGACCACCACATGTCGCACAAGTACCGCGACATCAAGTACATGACATACTTCTAGTCTTTGCAGAAGGTTGTCAAGGTATCCGCGGGTGAAGAAGTCCGTTGTTGAGGCGACGCAGTGCAGCGCGTCCCAACATTTTTCGTGCCTCTGAGTCGGTGACGAGACGTTTTGGCATTCTTCTTTTAGGCATCTTGTGGCCTGATCTCGGTTGTGTGTAGAGCGTGCCACCGTTGTTGGAGCCATTGCGGTTCACAAGAGCAGTTCAATCACATGCCAACATTTCTGGATAGGGACCGCACTGTGAGCAACAAGTACCCAATCCTTCCACTTGGATCAACCTCACAAAATGCTGCAGAGCCTTGGCGAGGGTTGTACGATGAGCAAAGTTCAGGGGTCTGGTCCACGTGGAGAAAGTGGTGATTGATGCATGGATTGCGGCGACTGAGTTCCCGTTGCATGCTTCGGCCAGGACCCATAGCATTGTTCTATGCGTGAACGCAGAGGTGTTGGTGAGAATAAAAATGCCATCTTCCTTTCCGTCTGGAAACAGCCTGCACCCGCATGTTGCCCTCCAAAAGTGGACAGGTACCTGCAAGGGGTAAGACACAGTGATACGTAGGGAAATACACACGTAGGGAGCGGGGACGGTGCGAACCTTGTAGTCATTTACCGTTGCTGCAGGATAGTAATGATCGTAGACTGTGATCTCTCCTTGGCCCTGCATGTTTAGTGTTCATGGTCGTCCATACATGAAAGCTGAGGTGTGAATACCGAAGGTAGATGCGCCATCCATGATACATTGTGTCTCCGTACCTCAGTCCACAAATTCCGACATGGACATCTCGCGTCGCGGGGAACTGGCGCCATCAACTTCAATCCAGGTGCAAACGCTCTGTCCGCCAGATGGACAGCAGGACCTCCTTCATGTGGTCGGGTTGGGTGGAAACTGGTGTGTACGTCAATCTACCTGAAAGATTTTATATCCTTCATGTTGGACAGCACCCAAGTAGCGTCCTCGTGCCCGTCGTCCGCACATGGGAACACACTACCTGGTGCACAGGACGTGCACACCGAGAAATGGCTCACGCTCCTCGGTTCCATGGAAGCTTCTACAGTGCCTGTGTCTGCCGGGATGAACCATCCTACTGTACTTTCCACATGATTCTGCAATATCCCGAGATGTCTCTCACACGTCCCAGCAGCGTTGTCACATGAACACCGGAAATGGCCTCAATGTCACCCTCCATAAGAGCCCACCCCAGAACACGCTCACCCTTGCGTGAGGCAGACGTGTCGAGGATAGAGAAGCATGGGCACTCGTTTTGAGATATCGTGACATGATGCACATGAGAACGATTCAAACATGCATTGCTACGTGGGGTCTGTATGTGGGCGCGTGCCCACTACATGTGAACACAATCATGGCGAATTTGGGAGGTACTGCAAGTGCAAGACGGTACACCAGCCCAATTGCGCCAGACGTGCTTAGGTGGCGCATACTGCATGGGTGGTCTGGGCACTGGCAGACAAGGAAGGAGCACCACCCCTGTGCTGTGGTCGAAATCAGGGAGCAATGTGGTATGGTCCCCGATGCGCTGAACAAAGTCCTGGGCCTCAGCCTGATCAAGTTGACCTTGGAAGTGAAACAACCATTCAACCCGTGGAATGGCCTGTTTCGCAGTGTTGACTTTGGCTTTCCGTCCCGGCAGAAGGTGGCTTTCCTCGAAGACGTAGTTAGGCCGCTTGTGGAAGAGGCGTACTCGAGGTAAACGTCGGTCCTGCCATGCACCAAGGTCATATTGATGAACCTGCACAATGCCATGTCCTTTCACTGAATGCTTCAAAAAGTGAATAACGTACACATCCCGATATGTTGCTGGGCGTACGAGCTTACCACGGCAGGCTCGTCATTCATGTT
>SZWC01015015.1:16185-33318 GCA_023375785.1 Penium margaritaceum
TACTCGAGGTAAACGTCGGTCCTGCCATGCACCAAGGTCATATTAATGAACCTGCACAATGCCATGTCCTTTCACGGAATGCTTCAAAAAGAGAAAAACGTACACATCCCGATATGTTGCTGGGCGTACGAGCTTACCACGGCAGGCTCGTCATTCATGTTGAAGGAACCAGCGTGGCTGTGTTTGCTGGCAGCCCAGCCGCCACCCGACCTGTGCCGCGGGCTTGATGGGTTCGTGCTCCGGTCTGTATCATGCGGTATGTCACTTGCATCACCTTTGCCGTCCTCATCTCCTGCCCCTTGGATTCGTGCTGATGGAAACCGGGCCACAGATTCTGCACCAGGCACTTCAATTATGCGTCAAACGCGTCGCATCCCATCTGGCTCCAGAAAACACCGCGGACATGCCTTATGATGGATGCTCGGCTCACAGTGAGGGCAGATGTTGACATCCTCTCGCTGCGTCCACTTGTCCAGCCTAGTATCATAGTTGAAGAGACTCTCAAATTCGTGCACGCCAAGCTCAATGACAACGCACCTGAATAGCAGGGTACAACGTCTCAGAAAAGCGATTTGGTGATTGCGTAATAACATGGGCATCCCGAGGTGCGGCAACTTACCGTGCACAGTACCATCAGATGGGCCCCGCTTCGCTGTCGAACCTTCCTGGGCCGTCACGATCTCTTTTGGCAGTGGAGTGTCTCCCATTGCACTTCCTTTGTGCACAAATCTACATACCCCCACAACCAATCACGTCTTGCACATCGTCTTCATCATTGTTCCACCTGCCGCAGCAATGTGAAGGTGGTGGAAAGTGATTCCGCTCATCTTCGTACAGCTTGACGAGCGTGGGCGCTGTGATTTTTTTCCCAACCTGTTGGCATATGTGGCACCTCACGTTCAGGCTCCTTGCATTGTTCCGGAGAATGTCGATGTCGACTGGAAACCGCCTAGGTACGTCAGGTGTGGGACTACGTGGGCGTTGTCTGATGATGCGACGCCGGCAACGGTGGGCCCGGGTGGTTCCCTCTTGTTCACGGTTGGTGGGCATGAGGTAGTAATGAAGGTTCGAATTTTTATGCGTGTGTTTCTGAGGTTGCCATTGGCATTGCGAAGGGTTGCTGCAGCAGCTGCTAGTTGAACCAAGTTCCGATCTGCGAATGAGGAGAGCCGGCCGATGGACCTGTTGGTGCTGCTAATTATGCCGTTGCAGCTGTTGGTGCATACGCAGACGCGGCATCCAACATCGTTCGCCACCGGAATGCGGGGCGACACCGATGATTCCATACCAAAATGTGTATGCGCAATCCATGCTACATTGTGTCTCCGTACTAAGTGCGGTGCGGCGCGCACCGCACCGATGTTGCGGTCCGGTACGCACCGGACTAGCATTATAGGTTGTTGGACAATGAAGGAAACAAATCTGAGTTCGACGGTCGATATGGGAATTAGTGCCCGCACTGACTGCTGGTTACAACGACCAGCCGGCAATCATGATGTCAAGTAATCTCCCCACATAGTGGACGATGGGCTCCCACACCTCCTCACTTCCTCCGTCCAGTACGACATTCAGTACCTGTCAGGTTGTCCGTTTTGACCGTCGAACCGACGTGAATAACCCAGCTAGCACCATGCCGATTTGAGAATGACGCGATTCCGTCTTATGCGAAAAACGAAAAACCCCTCTCTGTTTGGGTCGATAACTTTGGCAAACTGTACGAATGAGCGGAAGGAAATCGTCAGCGCGGTACATTCTGTATATTCGGGATTATGCATTGCCCGAAGAGCATGCTTCCTGTGATGAATTCCGATGGAAGCACGCAAGGTTGATTCGACAGTCGTTCATGGAAACAACGACCTTTCCGACTAACAGTGCGGTGCTAATGTTCCACTTTGAGCCGTTGCCCCGGTTTTGCTGGACTTTAGACCGATTTTCATGCAAGAGCAAAGGGACACGTGTAAGTCTCTTCCTATGCAAGGCACAGGCCACGGAAGGAAGTCAGCCAACATGGACGTCGATGCTGACAGCCAGGCTTGCCGATAACATGTACGCATCGTTCACGTCAGCACGTGAACGATGCATCAGTTGTCCGCGTTCAAACACGGGTTATTCGCGTAAGAAGGAACCGGACAGAACAGAATCGGACAAGCAGGGCAACCCAGCTGGATAACGGACAGTACGCTTTGTGCAACGAACTGGACGGGAAGCTTGGCCAAGCTTTGCGTCCAGTCAAGTCAGTTGTTTGGCTAGACTAGCCAAAAAACTGATCCAGGAAACAAAACGTTTGGAGATAAACCATTTGCGGTAGAATAACACAAAACAAATACATCAAATCATTAATTGATACATGTTTACTGATTCTAGATTTTATAATGTCAAGCTTTAATCGACAAATCCTGCATGCTAACTCCAAGATGCATGCTGTTAGATGCATGCTTCTACATGCATGCTTTGAGATGCTTTCATTGGCATGCTCTCATGATTGTTTTGGACATGCTTGCTCCAAGATGCATGCTGTGAGATGCTTTCATTAAGATGCATGCTTTGAGATGCTTTCATTGGCATGCTCTCATGATATCTTGGACATGCTTGCTCCAAGACGCATGCTGATAGATGCTTTCATTAACATGCATGCTTTGAGATGCTTTCATTGGCATGCTCCCATGATGTTTTTGGACATGCTTGCTCCAAGATGCATGCTGTGAGATGCTTTCATTAAGATGTGCTTTGCGATGCTTTCATTGGCATGCTCTCATGATTTTTTTGGACATGCTGGCTCCAAGATGCATGCCGATAGATTCTTTCATCAAGATGCATGCTTTAGTTGCTTTCATTGGCATGCTCTCATGATTGTTTTGGACATGCTTGCTCCAAGATGCATGCTGTGAGATGCTTTCATTCAGATGCATGCTTTGAGATGCTTTCATTGGCATGCTCTCATGATTGTTTTGGACATGCTTGCTCCAAGATGCATGCTGTGAGATGCTTTCATTCAGATGCATGCTTTGAGATGCTTTCATTGGCATGCCCTCATTACTTTTTGGGACATGCTAGCTCCAAGATGCATGCTGTGAGATGCTTTCATTAAGATGCATGCTTTGAGATGCTTTCATTGGCATGCTCTCATGATTTTCTTGGACATACTTGCTCCAAGATGCATGCTTTTAGATGCTTTCATTCAGATGCATGCTTTGAGATGCTTTCATTGGCATGCTCTCATGATTTTTTTGAACATGCTAGCTCCAATATGCATGCTGTGAGATGCATGCTTCAAGATGCATGCTTTGACATGCTTCCATTGGCATACTCTCATGATTTTTTTGGACATGATTGCTCCAAGATGCATGCTGTGAGATGATTCCATTAACATGCATGCTTTGAGATGTTTTCATTGGCATGCTCTCATGATTTTCTTGGACATGCTAGCTCCAAGATCCATGTTGTGAGATGTATGCTTTGACATGCTTCCATTGGCATGCTCTCATTATTTTTTTGGACATGCTTGCTCCAAGATGCATGCTGTGAGATGCATGCTTCTACATGCATGCTTTGAGATGCTTTCATTGGCATGCTCTCATGATTTTTTTGGACATGCTTGCTCCCATATGCATCCTGTGACATGCTTTTATTAAGATGCATGCTTTGAGATGCTTTCATTGACATGCTCTCATGATTTTTTTGGACATGCTTTCTCCAAGATGCATGCTGTGAGATGCTTTCATTAAGATGCATGCTGTGAGATGCTTTCATTCACATTCTCTCATGATTTGTTTGAACATGCTTGCTCCAAGATGCAAGCTGTTAGATGCTTTCATTAAGATGCAAGCTGTGAGATGCTTTCATTGGCATGCTCTCATGACTTTTTTGGACATGCTGGCTCCAAGATGCATGCTGTGAGATGCTTTCATTGGCATGCTCTCATGACTTTTTTGGACATGCTGGCTCCAAGATGCATGCTGATAGATGCTTTCATTAAGATGCATGCTTCGAGATGCTTTCATTGGCATGCTCTCAAAATTTGTTTGGACATGCTTGCTCCAAGATGCATGCTGTGAGATGTTTTCATTAAGATGCATGCTTTGAGATGCTTTCATTGGCATGCTCTCATGATTTTCTTGGGCATGCTGGCTCCAAGATGCATGCTCTGAGATGCATGCTTTCACATGCTTCCATTGGCATGCTCTCATGATTGTTTTGGACATGATTGCTCCAAGATGCATTCTGTGAGATGCTTTCATTAACATGCATGCTTTGAGATGTTTTCATTGGCATGCTCTCATGATTTTCTTGGTCATGCTGGCTCTGAGATCCATGCTGTGAGATGCATGCTTCAAGATGCATGCTTTGACATGCTTCTATTGGCATGCTCTCGTGATTTTTTTAGACATGCCCTCTCCAAGATGCATGCTTCTACATGAATGCTTTGAGATGCTTTCATTGGCATGCTCTCATGATTGTTTGAACATGCTTGCTCCAAGATGCATGCTGTCAGATGCTTTCATGAGGATGCATGCTTTGAGATGCTTTCAGTGGCATGCTCTCATGATTTTTTTGGACATGCTCGCTCCAAGATGCATGCTGTCCGATGCTTTCATTAGGATGCATGCTTTGAGATGCTTTCATTGGCATGTTCTCATTATTTGTTTGGATATGCTTCCTCCAAGATGCATGCTGTGAGATGCTTTCATTAAGGTGCATGCTGTGACATGCTTTCATTGGCATGCTCTCACCATTTTTTTGGACATGCTTGCTCCACAGTGAATGCTGTTAGATGCTTTCATTAAGATGCAAGCTTTGAGATGCTTTCATTGGCATGCTCTCATGATTTGTTTGGACATGCTGGCTCCAAGATGCATGCTGTAAGATGCATTCATTAAGATGCATGCTGTGAGATGCTTTCATTGGCATGCTCTCATGATTTTTTTGGCCATGCTTGCTCCAAGATGCATGCTGTTAGATGCTTTCATTAGGATGCATGCTTTGAGATCCTATCATTGACATGCTCTCATGGTTTTTTTGGACATGCTTGCTCCAAGATGCATGCTGTGAGATGCTTGAATTACGATGCATGCTGTGAGATGCTTTTATTCACATGCTCTCATGATTTGTTTGGAGATGCTTGCTTCAATATGCAAGCTGTTAGATGCTTTCATTAGGATGCAAGCTTTGAGATGCTTTCATTGGCATGCTCTGATGATTTGTTTGGACATGCTGGCTCCAAGATGCATGCTGATAGATGATTTCATTAAGATGCATTCATTGGCATGCTCTCATGATTTGTTTGGACATGCTTGCTCCAAGATTCATGATGTGAGATCCTTTCATTAAGATGCATGCTTTGAGATGCTTTCATTGGCATGCTCTCATGATTTGTTTTGACATGCAGGCTCCAAGATGCATGCTCTGAAATGCATGCTTCAAGATGCTTGCTTTGACATGCTTTCATTGGCATGCTCTCATATCTTTTTTAACATGATTGCTCCAAGATGCATGATGTGAGATGCTTTCATTAACATGCATGCTTTGAGATGTTTTCATTGGCATGTTCTCATGATTTTCTTGGACATGCTGGCTCCAAGATCCATGCTGTGAGATGCATGCTTCAAGATGCATGCTTTGACATGCTTCCATTGGCATGCTCTCATGAGTTTTTTAGACATGCTTGCTCCGAGATGCATGCTGTGAGATGCATGCTTCTACATGCATGCTTTTCGATGCTTTCAGTGGCATTCTCTTATGACTTTTTGGACATGCTTGCTCCAAGATGCATGCTGTGAAATGCTTTCATTAAGATGCATGCTTTGAGATGCTTTATTGGCATGCTCTCATGATTTTTTTGAGCATGTTGGCTCCAACATGCATGCTGATAGATGCTTTCATTAAGATGCATGATTTGAGATGCTTTCATTGGCATGCTCTCATGATTTTCTTGGACATTCTGGCTCCAAGATGCATGCTGATAGATGCATGCCTTTACATGCTTCCATTGGCATGCTCTCATGATTTGTTTGGACATGCTTGCTCCAAGATGCATGCTGTGAGATGCTTTCATTAAGATGCATGCTTTGAGATGCTTTCATTGGCATGCTCTCATGATTTGTTTGGACATACTGGCTCCAAGATACATTCTGTGAGATGCATGCTTCAAGATGCATGCTCTGTCATGCTTCCATTGGCATTCTGTCATGATGTTTTTTGACATGATTGCTCCAAGATGCATGCTGTGAGACGCTTTCATTAACATGCATGCTTTGAGATGTTTTCATTGGCATGCTCTCATGATTTTCTGGGACATGCCGGCTCCAAGATCCATGCTGTGAGATGCATGCCTTTACATGCTTCCATTGGCATGCTATCATGATTTTCTTAGACATGCTTGCTCCAAGATGCATGCTGTGAGATGCATGCTTTGAGATGCTTTCATTGGCATGCTCTCATGATTTTTTCGACATGATTGCTCCAAGATGCATGCTTTCAGATGCTTTCATTAAGATGCATGCTTGGAGATGCTTTCATTGTTATGCTCTCATGATTTTTTTGGACATACTTGCTCCAAGATGCATGGTCTGAGATGCTTTCCTCCAGATGCATGCTTTGAGATGCTTTCATTGGCATGCTCTCATGATTTGTTTTGACATGCTTGCTCCAAGATGCATGCTGTGAGATGCTTTCATTAAGATGCATGCTGTGAGATGCTTTCATTGGCATGCTCTCATGATTTTTTTAGACATACTTGCTCCAAGGTGCATGCTGTTAGATGCTTTCATTAAGATGCAAGCTTTGAGATGCTTTCATTGGCATGCTCTCATGATTTATTTGGACATGCTTGCTCCAAGATGCATGCTGTTAGATGCTTTCATTAAGATGCAAGCTTTGAGATGCTTTCATTGGCATGCTCTCATGATTTATTTGGACATGCTTGCTCCAAGATGCATGCTGTGAGATGCTTTCATTAAGATGCATGCTGTGAGATGCTTTCATTAGCATGCTCTCATGAGTTTTTTAGACATACTTGCTCCAAGGTGCATGCTGTTAGATGCTTTCATTAAGATGCAAGCTTTGAGATGCTTTCATTGGCATGCTCTCATGATTTATTTGGACATGCTTGCTCCAAGATGCATGCTGTTAGATGCTTTCATTAAGATGCAAGCTTTGAGATGCTTTCATTGGCATGCTCTCATGATTTATTTGGACATGCTTGCTCCAAGATGCATGCTGTGAGATGCTTTCATTAAGATGCATGCTTTGAGATGCTTTCATTAGCATGCTCTCATGATTGTTGTGGACATGCTTGCTCCAATGTGCAAGATGTTAGTTGCTTTCATTAAGATGCATGCTTTCAGATGCTTTCATTGGCATGCTCTCATGATTTTCTTGGACGTGCTGGCCCCAAGATCCATGCTGTGAGATGCATGCTTCAAGATGCATGCTTTGACATGCTTCCATTGGCATGCTCTCATGATTTGTTTGGACATGCTTGCTCCAAGATGCATGCTGTGAGATGCATGCTTTGAGATGCGTTCATTGGCATGCTCTCATGATTTTTTTGGACATGCTTGCTCCAAGATGCATGCTGTTAGATGCTTTCATTAAGATGCATGCTTTGAGATGCTTTCATTGGCATGCTCTCATCAATTTTTTGGACATGCTTGCTCCAATATGCATGGTGTGAGATGCTTGCATTAAGATGCATGCTATGAGATGCTTTCATTGGCATGCTCTCATGATTCTTTTGGACATGCTTGCTCCAAGATGCATGTTTTTGGATGCTTCCATTAAGATGCATGCTTTGAGATGCTTTCATTGGCATGCTCTCATGATTTGTTTGGACATGCTTGCTCCAAGATGCATGCTGTGAGATGCTTTCATTAATATGCATGCTTTGAGATGCTTTCATTGACATGCTCTTATCATTTTTTTGGACATGCTTGCTCAAAGATGCATGCTGTGAGATGCTTGCATTAAGATGCATGCTGTGAGATGCTTTCATCCACATGCTCTCATGTTTTTTTGGGACATGCTTGCTGCAAGATGCAACCTGTTAGATGTTTTCATTAAGATGCAAGCTTTGAGATGCTTTCATTGGCATGCTCTCATGATTTTTTTGGACATGCTGGCGCCAAGATGCATGCTGATAGATGCTTTTTTCAAGATGCATGCTTTGAGATGTTTTCATTGGCATGCTCTCATGATTTGTTTGGACCTGCTTGCTCCAAGATGCATGCTGTGCGATGCTTTCATTAAGATGCATGCTCTGCGATGCTTTAATTGGCATGCCCTCATGATTTGTTTGGACATGCTGGCTCCAAGATGCATGCTGTGAGATGAATGCTTCAAGATGCATGCTTTGACATGCTTCCATTGGCGTTCTGTCATGATGTTTTTTGACATGATTGCTCCAAGATGCATGCTGTGACATGCTTTCATTAACATGCATGCTTTGAGATGTGTTCATTGGCATGCTCTCATGATTTTCCTGGACATGCCGGCTCCAAGATCCATGCTGTGAGATGCATGCTTCAAGATGCATGCCTTTACATGCTTCCATTGGCATGCTGTCATGATTTTCTTAGACATGCTTGCTCCAAGATGCATGCTTTGAGATGCTTTCATTGGCATGCTCTCATTATTTTTTGAACATGCTTGCTCCAAGGTGCATGCTGTTAGATGTTTTCATTAAGATGCAAGCTTTGAGATGCTTTCATTGGCATGCTCTCATGATTTATTTTGACATGCTTGCTCTAAGATGCATGCTGTTAGATTCTTTCATTAGGATGATTGGTTTGATATGCTTTCATCAACATACTCTCATGATTTGTTTGGACATGCTTGCTCCAAGATGCATGCTGTGAGATGCTTGCATTAAGATGCATGCTATGAGATGCTTTCATTCACATGCTCTCATGATTTTTTTGGACATGCTTGCTCCAATGTGCAAGTTGTTTGATGCTTTCATTACGATGAAAGCTTTGAGATGCTTTCATTGGCATGCTCTCACAATTTTTTTGGACATGCTGGCTCCAAGATGCATGTTGATAGATGCTTTCATTAAGATGCATGCTTTGAGATGCTCTCATTGGCATGCTTTCATGATTTTCTTGGACATGCTGGCCCCAGGATCCATGCTGTGAGATGCATGCTTCAAGATGCATGCTTTGAGATGCTTTCATTGGCATGCTCTCATCAATTTTCTGGACTTGCTTGCTCCAAGATGCATGCTGTGAGATGCTTTCATTAAGATGCATGCTGCAAGATGCTTTCATTGGCATGCTCTCATGATTTTTTTCCACATGCTTCCTCCACGATGCATGGTGTTAGATGCTTTCATTGAGATGCATGCTTTGAGATGCTTTCATTGGTTTGTTCTGATGATGTTTTGGACATGCTTGCTCCAAGATGCATGCTGTGAGTTTCTTTCATTAAGATGCATGCTTTGAGAAGATTTTATTGGCATGCTCTCATGATGTTTTTGGACATTCTTGCTCCAAGATGCATGCCGTGAGATGCTTTCATCAAGATGCAAGCTTTGAGATGCTTTTATTGGCATGCTCTCATGATGTTTTTGGACATGCTTGCTCCAAGATGCATGCTGTGAGATGCTTTCATAAAGATCCATGCTGTGAGATGCTTTCGTTGGCATGCTCTCATGATTTTTTTGACATGCTTGCTCCAAGATGCATGATGTTAGATGTTTTCGTGAAGATGCATGCTTTGAGATGCTTTCATTGACATGCTCTCATGATTTTTTTGGGCATGCTTGCTCCAAGATGCATGCTGTGAGACGCTTGCATTAAGATGCATGTTGTGAGATGAATTCATTCACATGCTCTCATGATTGTTTTTGACATGCTTGCTCCAATATGCAAGCTGTTAGATGCTTTCATTAAGATGCAAGCTTTGAGATGCTTTCATTGGCATGCTCTTGTGATTTGTTTGGACATGCGGGCTCCAAGATGCATGCTGTTAGATGCTTTCATTAACATGCATGCTTTGAGATGCTTTCATTGGCATGCTCTCGTGATTTTTATGGACATGCTTGCTCCAAGATGCATGCTGTGATATGCTTTTATTAAGATGCATGCTTTGAGATGCTCTCATTGGCATGCTCTCATGAGGTTTTTGGACATGCAGGCTCCAAGATGCATGCTGTGAGATGCATGCTTTTACATGCTTCCATTGGCATGCTCTCATGATTTTTTTAGACATGCTTTCTCCAAGATGCATGCTGTGAGATGAATGCTTCTTCATGCATGCTTTGAGATGCTTTCATTGGCATGCTCTCATTATTTTTTGAACATGCTTGCTCCAAGATGCTTGCTGTCAGATGCTTTCATTAAGATGCATCCTTTGAGATGCTTTCATTGGAATGCTCTTGTGATTTTGTAGCACATGCTTGCTTCAAGATGCATGCTGTGAGATGCTTTCATTAAGATGCATGTCGTGAGATGCTTTCATTGGCATTCTCTCATGATTTGTTTGGACGTGCTTGCTCCACGATGCATGCGGTGAGATGCTTTCATTAAGATGCATGCTTTGAGATGCTTTCATTGGCATGCTCTCACGATTTTTTTGGACATGCTTGATCCAAGATGCATGCTCTTAGATGAAATCATAAGAAGGATGCATGCTTTGAGATGCTTTCATTGGCATGCTCTCATGATTGTTTTGGACATGCTTGCTCCAAGATGCATGCTGTTAGATGCTTTCATTAAGATGCAAGCTTCGTGATGCTTTCATTGGCATGCTCTCATGTCTTTTTTGGACATGCTTGCTTCAAAATGCCTGTTGTGAGATGCTTTTATTAAGATGCATGCTTTGAGATGCTTTCATTGGCATCCTCTCATGATTTATTTGGACATGCTTGATCCAAGATGCATGCTCTTAGGTGATTTCATTAAGATGCATGCTGTGGGATGCTTTCATTGGCATGCTCTCATGATTGTTTTGGGCATGCTTGCTCCAAGATGCATGCTGTTAGATGCTTTCATGAACATGCAAGCTTTGAGATGCTTTCATTGGCATGCTCTCATGATTTTTTTGGACATGCTTGCTCCAAGATGTATGGTTTGAGATGCTTTCATTAAGATGCATGCTTTGAGATGCTTTCATTGGCATGATCTTGTGAGTTGTTTCGACATGCTGGCTCCACGATGCATGCTATGAGATGCATGCTTCAAGATGCATGCTTTAACATAATTCCATTGGCATGCTCTCATGATTTGTTTGGACATGTTGGCTCCAATATGCATGCTGTGAGATGCATGCTTCTATGTGCATGCTTTGAGATGCTTTCATTGGCATTCTCTCATGATTCCTTTTGACATGCTTGCTCAAGGATGCATGCTATGAGATGCTTTCATTAAGATGCATGCTTTGAGATGCTTTCATTTGCATGCTGTCATGATTTTCTTGGACATGCTTGATCCAAGATGCATGCTCTTAGATGATTTCATTAAGATGCATGCTTTTACATGCTTCCATTGGCATGCTCTCATTATTTTTGTGGACATGCTTGCTCCAAGATGAATGCTGTGAGATGCTTTCATTAAGATGCAAGCTTCGAGATGCATTCATTGGCATGCTTTCATGATTTTTTTGGACATGCTTGCTTCAAGATGCATGCTGTGAGATTCTTTCATTAAGATGCATGCTTTGAGATGCTTTCATTGGCATGCTCTCATGATTTTTTTGGACATGCTTGCTCCAAGATGCATGCTCTTAGGTGAGCTCATTCAGATGCATGATGTGAAATGCTTTCATTGGCATGCTCTCATGATTTTCTTGGACATGCTTGCTCCAAGATGCATGCTGTTAGATGCTTTCATTATGATGCAAGCTTTGAGATGCTTTCAATGGTATGCTCTAATGATTTTTTTGGACATGCTTGCTCCAAGATGCATGCTGTGAGATGCTTTCATTAAGATGCATGCTGTGAGATGCTTTCATTCGCATGCTCTCATGATTTTTTTGGACATGCTTGCTCCAAGATGCATGCTGTTAGATGCTTTCATTAAGATGCATGCTTTTTGATGCTTTGATTGGCATGTTCTCATGACTTGTTTGGACATGCTTGCTCCAAGATGCATGCTGTGAGATGATTTTGTTAAGATGCATGCTTTGACAAGCTTTCATTGGCATGCTTTCATCGTTTTTTTGGACATGTTTGCTCCAAGATGCATGCTGTGAGATGCTTTCATTAAGATGCATGCTTTTAGATGCTTTCATGGACATGCTCTCATGATTTTTTGGGACATGCTTACTCCAAGATTCATGCTGTGAGATGCTTTCATTAAGATGCATGCTGTGAGATGGTTTCATTGGTATGATCTCATGATATGTTTGGACATGCTCGCTCCAGGATGCATGCTATGAGATGCATGCTTCAAGATGCATGCTTTGACATGCTTCCATTGGCATGCTTTCATGATTTCTTTGGACATGTTGGCTCCAATATGCATGCTGTGAGATGCATCCTTCTACGGGCATGCTTTGAGATGCTTTCATTGGCATGCTCTCATGATTCTTTTGCACATGTTTGCTCAAAGATGCATTCTGTGATAAGCTTTCATTAAGATGCATGCTTTGAGATGCTTTCATTGGCATGCTCTCATGATTTCTTTGGACATGCTTGCTCCACGATGCGTGCTGTTAGATGCTTTCATCAAGATACATGCTTTGAGATGTTTTCATTGGCATGCTCTCATGATTTGTTTGGACATGCTTGCTCCAAGATGCATGCTGTGAGATGCTTGCATTAAGATGCATGCTTTGAGATGCTTTCATTGGCATGCTTTCATGATTTGTTTGGATATGCATGCTGTAAGATGCATGCTTCAAGATGGATGCTTTGACCTGCTTTCATTTGCATTCTCTCATGAATTCTTTAGACATGCTTACTCCAAGATGCATGCTGTGAGATGCTTTCATTAAAACGCATGCTTTGAGATGCTTTCATTGGCATGCTCTCGTGATTTTTGTGGACATGCCTTCTCCAAGATGCATGCTCTTAGATGCTTTCATTAAATGCATGCTTTGAGATGCTTTCATTGGAATGCTCTCATGATTGTTTTGGATATGCTTCATCCAAGATGCATGCTCTTAGGTTATTTTATTAAGATGCATTATGTGAGATGCGTTCATTGGCATGCTCTCATGATTTGTTTGTACATGCTTGCTCCAAGATGCATGCTGTGAGATGCTTCCATTAAGATGCATGCTGTGAGATGCTTTCATTCGCATGCTCTCATAATTTGTTTGGACATGCTTGCTCCAAGATGCATGCTATTAGATGCTTTCATGAAGATGCATGCTTTGAGATGCTTTCATTGGCATGCTTTATGATTTTTTTGGACATGCTTGCTCCAAGATGCATGGTGTGAGATGCTTTCATTAAGATGCATGCTTTGAGATGATTTCATTTGCATGCTTTCATGATTGTTTTGGACATGCTTGCTCCAAGATGCATGCTGTGAGATGCTTTCATTAAGATGCATGCTTTGAGATGCTTTCATTGGCATGCTCTCATGATTGTTTTGGACATGCTTGCTCCAAGATGCATGCTGTGAGATGCTTTAATTAGGATGCATGCTGTGAGATGCTTTCATTGGCATCCTCTCATGATGTTTTTGGACATGCTTGCTCCAAGATGCATGGTGTGAGATGCTTTCATTAAGATGCATGCTTTGAGATGCTTTCATTGGCATGCTCTCATGATTTGTTTGGACATGCTGGCTCCAGGATGCATGCTTTGAGATTCATGCTTCAAGATGCATGCTTTGACATGCTTCCATTGGCATGCTCTGATGATGTTTTTGGACATGCTTGCTCCAAGATGCATGTTGTGAGATGCATGCATCTACATGCATGCCTTGATATTCTTTCATCGGCATGCTCTCATGATTTGTTTGGACATGCTGGCTCCAGGATGCATGCTATGAGATGCATGCTCTGACATGCGTCCATTGTCATGTTCTCATGATTTTTTTAGACATGCTGGCTCCAATATGCATGCTGTGATATGCATGCTTCTACATGCATGCTTTGAGATGCTTTCATTGGCATGCTCTCATGATTCGTTTGGATATGCTTTCTACAAGATGCATGCTGTGAGATGCTTTCATTAAGAGGCATGCTTTGAGATGCTTTCATTGGCATTCTCTCATGATTTTTTTTGACATGCTTGCTCCAAGATGCATGTTGTTACATACTTTCATTAAGATACATGCTTTGAGATGCTTTCATTGGCATGCTCATATAATTTTTTTGGACATTCTTGCTCCAAGATGCATGCTGTGAGATGCTTTCATTAAGATGCATGTTTTGAGATGCTTTCATTGGCATGCTCTCATGATTTTTTGGGGATGCATGCTTCAAGATGCATGCTGTGAGATGCATGCTTCAAGATGCATGCTTCAAGATGCATGCTTTATCATGCTCATATTGGCATGCTCTCATGATTTTTTTGGACATGCTGGCTCCAAGATGCATGCTTCAAGATGCATGCTTTGTCATGCTTCCATTGGCATGATCTGATGATTGTTTTTGGACATGCTGGCTCCAAGATGGATCTTGTGAGATGCATGTTTCAGGATGCATGCTTTGACATGTTTTCATTGGCATGCTCTCATGATTTTTTATGCAACCAAAAATCCGCGACAACAAGCGGAGTTCATGTTCATTTCTGACTTCCATCAGGGATCAGGGCTGGACTAGTGTCCGCCACGCAACGTATCGACAACTCTTCACCGAAATAACACACGCGCCCTTCATATGCAGCGCACAAGAGGGAAGAGAACATCTCATAATCAGAATCACACAGAAATTCTACCGATGGTGGAAACACCCGGGATTATATAGACTATTAGTTTTTTGGGGGGCCGGGTTCAATCCCCGGGATTGTTTTGGTGTCTTTGAGACCCTCCTGTTCCCATCGGTTATGACCACGGGACCAAAAAAAAAAGTGTCTGCCACGCAGCACGAACCTGTTGCATAATGATGCCACGGATCTAGGCTTGCTTCCATCCCGGCAGATGAGTCGAGAGTCGGTTGTACTTGACATCGCGTCCTGGATAGATTGTCAAAAAGTGCATTTAGGCCTCCCAAGACTATCAATACAGGAGACATGCGAGGTACGTACATCACCATTTACAACCGATGAATGCCGACCAAAATAATGTTTACAGTGAGGGATTGTTCGTGTGTGTGTGTGTGTACAACATTCGGAGGTAGAAACGTTCATGAAAGCTTGGATCACTGTACTTCTCTGTACCATGAGGTAGCTTAAGGCGCCATGGGCAGTGGCCAGATGCTTACATTCTCTAAGCATCGACGGAGTAATGGACGGCCGGATGAGGTTGGCGAGTGCTTTGGAACAAAATCAAATTACGCGTATCATCCGCCAACTGACGGAGAATGGAAGATAGCGATAAAGACCTGGAAGCAAGGCTTAAAAAATGCACACTGCACAGCACAGTACAGGCTCTTCGACGCCACTCCGATCCTTGCAAATGCCTACCTAATGGGCATGGTCATGGCTGACAATGAACTCATCTGCGCCGTTTTAGCTACCGGCTATTCGACAGATGATACACCGCCTCGTCCACACTCGAGGGTCAAACCTGCGTTATTAGCGCGATGTTACTGACACCAAAGTCGAAATCTACGCAAAGTATACAATCAGAGTCCGAAACACTCTCTAACCGAGCTGCGGAAATGGGTACTCAAGCATATCAAAGCACAGGCCACACGTCAGTAGGCAAAGTTAACTAGCATCAATAGTAGTCGCTTGAATCCAGGCAGCCTGCACAAAATGGGAATGCAACGGAATAACAATAACCAAAGGGAAGATATGGGCCTTCTTAGATAGTTGAACATGGACGTGAGGTCTACATCGTGTGGCTATTATTGGAAGGTGTACTTGGTCCGCACAAAGTGGAATACTTACAGGGTATCGACTATCGAAACGGATGCTCTTGCATGAACCGAGGGGGCTGTGACTGGCGACGTGACCTACTTGGGTGACCGACGTGACCGTTGCATTGTAAACGCTGGGGCCCGCTATCGCGGGCCCCAGCGTAGACAAAAAACACTAAGACCCAACACCCTCCAAGCAGGTCACGCGTGCATGACCTAGGTCACGCGGAAGAGAGGCAACCGCGAAGTACCCGGGCGGAATCGATCATCCTCTCGGTCGTGTGGAAGTCCAGCTTTGCTCGCGCTGTCCTTCCGGACAGCGCTTTGCACGTGCTGTCCTCACGGACGCGCCTCAGCCCCTTCGCTGAAGGTATGATGATGTCTGACCTCGCATTGTTTCAACTGTTGTTGGTCATTGCTGCACCGTACTTCGCCTTTTCACCATCGGCACTCTTCGTGGCTCATCCATGATGATATGTTGCAATCCAACAGCACGAGACTGCGGCATGTTTCAGTTGAAGAATCTACACTTTGGTGTACGTGTCTTGTAGCTGCTTGCTTGCTGCATGCAGATTTGACTCTCAATACACGTTGACGATGGCTGCCCTGACTTCACAGATGACACCAGTCCTGTCGGTTGAGGTGGCGGCTGTTGTTGTGTCTCCTGCTGGTGACGTCGCTGGGGCCTTGGCCGAGGGTGTTGCTAATGACCACGTTTGTGGACGTGCTGTTGCTGCCCCAAGTGGCTGTGGTCTGTCAGAAGAGAAGAGATTCACCAATGGCGACAACTCTGTGTGGCCAGAAGATAACACAGAGGCTGTGATCCTGGATCATCACTGTTCAGAACGTGCGTTCAAGCGCGGAATGAAGAGAGTAAAGCGTGGAAGTAACGTGCCTGCAGGGCACCGAAGGAAGGGTCAACGAGTGGTGCCAAAGTACTACATAGACAGGTTGTCTGATGAGGACAGCGACGTAGTGGAAATTCGGGTTATCACACGCTGTGTAGGCACTTGCTGTAAGACCGTGTGTTCAGATTGCGATGAGACAATTATTTAAAACTTCATTCTACCTTCCAATCCCATCTCCTTCACTCATGCTCCTCGATGCCTGGACTCGTTAATCCATGATGATGTACACTGTGTTGTGGATTGCATTGTTCTCTGACTTCACACCAACATCGTTGGCTCAGGATCACCGAGGGCTGAGGGCTGAGGGCTGAGG
>SZWC01015015.1:44651-55840 GCA_023375785.1 Penium margaritaceum
CCACCATCCCCACACCTACCCCCACCCATCCTAACCCCCACGCCCACACCCACACCTACGCCTACACCTATGCCTACGCCTATGCCTATGCCTATGCCTATGCCTACGCCTATGCCTGCACCTACCCCTGCGCCTACCCAGCTGACGCCGGATCACCATTGGGAGGTGACCTATGGACAAACATATTTAGAAAGCTGCCATGTCCTCGCGAGTGTTTCGAGGGGGACTTTGCAATAAATCTACAATCTTTAAGGCTTTCTTGATGGATTGGCTTTTGAGCCTGATTTGAGTGTTTTGCTATCTATGTCTACCGATCATTGCTGGACCCATGCATATGAGTTGTTTCGCATTCGGCTCAGGACTCTGCATTTGTACGGTCAGATCGTTTTTCATTCGGATGTGTTTGCGTAGAGCTACGACAAAATAGTAGCTTTGGGGCGGTTTTGGACAGAATTACCTTGCTACGTGCATTATCTGTCGTGAAATTGTCGGGCTTGTTGATTTTTATCTCTTTCTGTACGCTAAAGCCTGTGAAGCTTATGAGACTCTGGGCGTCTTCCAAGCCCAACCCTTGCTATTTCTTGCACCTACTTGCATACTAGCGCATCAACAAACTGAACAATGTCGCCATATCACCAATAGCAAGGCTAGGAAGATTTGTAGATTTTTCTCATGGTATCACAGCAGCGAGGCACCCCTCGGTGAGCTTTGTACAAGCGACACAGCAATGGCAGCAATAGTGAGAGTCAACAACAATCACGGTCTTGCGAGGACCCACCATGCCACGTCAACCGGTTGAAGCACAAATCAGCAACACATAACCACCACAAATACATGAATGGGTTGTCTAATCCTTGCTAACCGTGGTTGTGGCATGTGATGTAGCTAAACGGACCATGAAGCTTCTCATAAGCATCAATTCAGGTTGCACCTACCACCCCACACTGTCATGCGAGAGTGGAAAAGCCCCATTTTCCCATCAAATTTGGCGTGTGAGGGCTTGTTGAAAATATTTGGTAACAATCTATCCTTCGTAACCACTCTTGCAACGTTTTTTGCCCTATACGATAAAACCATACACACTCATATCTAGAATTTTTTCGTATTCTATGCATCTTTGTCAAATTTCATTTTGTATGAAACCACTTCCATTGCCTTTAGCATCCTCTGTCTCATCATTGTCTCAAATTTCTCTCTATTTGGATGATGCTATCCCTAAACTTTTTGCCTCTATTTCTCTTGCTGCTGCTTCTCTGATACGCTGCCCTCCGACGGAGGGCAGCGTAGCAGAGAAGGGCCTCCGCGGCATAACCTCGCCTGTTGCAATACACTCCATCACGGATATGTGTCTCTACCCTCTCCTGTCCATTGTTCTACTACTGTGTCTTACCAATCCGTGAAATGTACTACGCTATGTAATCCCACAAGAGGGCGGCACCCTCCACCCCTCCCCGCTGAAGCACTGCTTGACTCCTGACACCCACGCGGATTGCCCTGCACACCATCTACTAGTCTGCACTCCCTATCCACGGAGGGCCAACAAGCGGTTTGTTCAAATAGTTGGACACATCCATGTTATGAAAAATCTATTGTTATGCCGTCCCAAGGATCTGGCTCATCTAATCCACACAGTCAGTTCACACACTTTCTTGGCTGCGGGATGCTAACAGGCTATTCCTCTACCAGGCCAATAAACAATGCAAGAAGACTGTAGCTGATGCAATTCACACATCCGATCTACCAAATCAGCTGCTCAATCATCCAGTTCACATGGCTCTTGACACATGCACATCTACTATAGAAGGAAAACGAGAAGCATCTACACTTACGCCAGGCCAACCATTGATTCCGTGCCTCACCGACCTTGCTCTTGTGTCGGCCACTTATCTTCCGCAGGATGGAGTTCCACCAAGCCCTCACTAACTCGTAAAACACTCTACGGGATCCCTCGGGTTCCTCCTCGGCAAGGTATGGTTAATCGTAGGCATTTTATACACTGCTACATGGGTGTATAGGTACCTACGTAGAAAGGTAGCTTCCTGGAAGATTACGAGGATTATAAGGTGTTTTTTATATGTAAAGACCGTTATAGGTCTGCTAAGACTTTCCTACAACACCTAGTTTTAGTACATACTTTGACAGACCCTCCATATCTTCAATACATGCTCTTTGGCACGTATAGGGGACACTTTCATGCACATACAAGACACTTCCACACATGTACAAAGCACTCGATCAGACGAGCTCCCCCCCCCCCTCCCCAAGTTTACGAGGAGAGTGTATGAGGGGATGTATATGGAGGAATTCACAAGACGTACACAAGTGTACGTCTTGCGACTTCTTAGAAAGTATTTCACATGACTAAACGTGTGTCTGTTTTTTTCTGTCACCCCACATACACTATATCATACAGTCATACACTTTTCAATAATTTTTTTGGGGGGGGGGAGTGGGAACACTGGTCCGTCAACATTATTAGTCCCCTCCCTCCCCCGGAAGTGTACAAGGCGAGTGTAGGAGGGGGTGTACGTGATGGAATTCACCAAATGTACACTAGTCTACGTATTGTGACTTCCTAGAAAATCTCTCACGACACTACCCTAGTGTTCTTTTAACACCCCCTCATATACACGGTCTCATACACTCGCCTCATGCACTTGCTTGTTTTTAGGAGGGGGTGAGAGACGGGTCCATCGACATCGCTCAATCCTCATTCCCCCTCCTCCCCCCGAGTGTATGAGGTGAGAGTATGAGGGGGTGTATTTGGTGGAAGTCGCGAGATGTACACTAGTGTACATCTTGCCACTTCCTTGAAAATCTCTCACAAGAGTAAAGGAGCATTTGTTTTAGTATCCCTCCCTTGTACATCGTCCCATACACTCACCTCGTACACATTCCTATTTTCTTGGTGGGTAGGGAGACAGGTCCATCAACTTCGCTGGGACCATCTCCTCCCCTCCACCCCCCCCATCCCCCTGAGTATGTGAGGCAAGTGTACGAGGGGGTGTACGTGGTGGAAGTCGCGAGATGTAAACTAGTGTACATCTCGTGACTTTCCTGGTTTCCGCAAATGAGGTTTGTAGGCAAGATTTTTATCTGTTTGAGTATCCATTTTACCAGTGGTTTGAGAGAGGGATCCGAGAATCCCTTATGCAATAGAAGGGAACCTGTAAGGCACCGCTATTGTAGGGCCCTGTAGGAGCCCGGGCAGGCAAGAAAGATAAAACTCACAACCACGGGTGTGATTGGGGGATGGCTTTGCTCGATGTTTGACTGTTCTAATATGTGGTTGGTGAGTAGGTTGAGTTGGTGGATTGAAAATCCCCCACACAACAGAAGGGAACGTGATGGGTCCCGTTATCGCGGGGCCCAACAAGAGCTCGGGCAAGAAAAAAAGCAGAACCCACACCCCGGGTGAAATTAGGGGAGGGGTTTCCGCTCATTGAAGACCGTTGTGGTCTAGAGAACTCGATGGATGAGAGAAGAAGACAAGAGGACATGAATAGGTAAGCTACATGATTACAAAGAAATAAAGACATGTACTTAGGACCAAAATAGGTCACATATAATTTCACCCAGTGTTTCAATCACATTCGACAGAATAAGTAAATCATTGCTGGTGTCATGAAACTTTATAAGTATCATTCATGAAACTTCCATGAACGTTAACATGATGTCAACTTAGCAAATACACTGAAAATGAGTGTACATTCAGGGAGTGATTAGTCATGAATGACCTCGGAATGCACAAGCCCGCACACAGACATGGATGAGTTGCTACAGATCACTCGAGCAACTAATTAAGCATGGATTATAACAAGGAGGAAAAGGAGGCAAGTGGGAGTCGGAAGCTGAAATGTGGATTGTAAGAATTCATACCAAGGTACATGAACTGTTTGGCTATTGTCCGTGGCACACAAAAATACTACGTGGGACTCTTCACGGGCCTATCGCACCTCAGATCTCATCCCTCACACATATGATGCATTGTAAGCCTTTTTTCTTCCGCACCCTCCTATCTTCCCAACCCTCTTCCCTTTATCCACTAACTTCCAGCCCTTACTACTGTTTGTATCTTCTTCTGATCTTCTGTTCTTCCATGGCTCGCCATGTCCCGCCATTGACCTCGTTGATGGCAGGACGCCTCTCCCGCGTTCGGACATGTTCCATGCCTTTCGCCATGCCTCAGTGGATCCAAAATCAAGATGCACTTCCATGGTTTTTTCTTTTCTTCTCCTGTCCCTGCCCATCTCTCCTTCTCCGCTCCTCTCCTTTCTTCACCGCATAACTGATTGCATGTCACAACTTTCACATTCTTGTCTCAGCATCACCTCCCCTTGTCATTTTCTACTTCCTTCTTCCGTGGTACAAGCTTGTCTTTTCTACGCAAGAAACCCTTCTCCTTTTTTCCGACATCTATTCCGCATGTCCTCCTTCTTTTCTTCCTTCGTTCCCCGCTCTACCGCATGAATGCGGGAGCCAGGGACTATGACCTCAACAGTTGGGAGATCTTGTCTCAGGACTGCTTAGTCGGAGGGCGTGTGGCCCTACTACCACAGCCAGTATTAGACGGCCGATGCTCACCAGGTCTAGAGATTGACAAGAGCGATGCACGGTCTTCTTCACGCCATACAGTGGGAGAATGTAATTGAGAATGAGAATTGAGAATGTAATTGTCTTTGTCCCTTTATAGATATGGTAGGAACCGGGATAGGAGCGGACCTGCAGGTGCTAGAATTTGGCCCTGACGCTGCTTTCATTGGAGTCCAACGCGATGAGAGTAGGTCCGTTGCATGAGTTCAACTCCTTCTATCAGGGTCCCACGGAGCTTACAACTAATTACTGGTGATGTGCCATGCCCATCTACATGTGTCTCGGGACTAGTGGTTGTATACAACTTTGGACACTCCACACCAACATAATCGAAGTACACCCGGAAGCTCTTCTTGGGCTCTTCTTGTCCGAGTTGTTTCAGCTGCTCCTCTAGGCTTGGGAATGTTTCCTTCATGCAAAATTGGCACATGAGGCAGCCGTTGCCATATCTCAAATGCCTCTATCGTAGTTCTCTAGCCCTACTTCCACCACTTCATCGTCCTCCCCTTCTATCCTGAGCAGCAAAATTGAGGGTATTTCAATGGCCAAACAGGAAGAGAAGGGGAAAAAGAGACATGGTGATTCAGTTTTTGATGGTAAATGTAAGATGCATCGCTACACTTACCCTAACTCCACTTCTGGGAAACTACATCAGCTTGAGTAGGTCCACTTGGGCGTCCTCGGTCCCATAGCAATCGAGTCCCTCACATCAGGCTCGACATGTTTTGACCATGACTGATGTCTCTACCCGGAAATGGTGGGCCTCAAGCCTCTGTCACAATGGTGAAACCGCCTTGGCTGTCCGCCTATGGCTTGTGATGGCTGAGTGCTAGTTTCTTAGTAAGATGGATGCCTTGCATGCTTAGAATGGGATAGGTCACCAGCTCCCTGTCCCTGGTACGCCACAGTAGAACGGTGTATCTATGCGCTAGAAAAGCACCACGGAGGACGTGGTTTGCGCCATTCCATCTGATTGTGGTCTCCCTGAGTCCTTTTTCTTTGAGGGCTTCTGCCACAATCCGTGGGTCTAGAACTACCTCCTGCACGGTCCTCTTCTAGACCATGTCACGTTGTACGAGCTATGGTTGGGTCATTGCACAGACTTCATCTTGCTCGTGTCTGGGATCCCTGACCTGTGTCTCATAGACCAGGGCCATGATGCCGTAGAATTTGCGACTTTGGTGCAAAAGTTGAAGTCGCCAAGTCGACCTTCATCAACGTGGAGTCGACTTCGAGATTTTCCCTTTAGCTAACGGTCCAAGCATTCACCTAGACTGGATTATCCTTTTTGAATTGGGAAAAGGGGGATAAATCGGCCTTGGGCGAGAGCTCAATTTCAACCACTCACAATGCCAAAGTCAACCTCATGGCAGGCTAAATCAATTGCACCAGGTTGTCGTGCATGTATATGCCATCATGTGGAATGCCATTGCTAGTACAACAAGGATGACCATTCAGGAAATCTATGCATCATGCTCTTATGAGAGTTCACCGAGCACGTCAAGACCTGTCATCCTAGCAATAACCTTGAATGAAACATTGGCAATCTGCATGCATGAACCATGTATCAATCAACACAATGGGATTTCCTAATGTGAGGTAGATTCCTTGCAAATGGGTAACTAGCGGTTCGTGCATCAGGAACATTGAAAGCCAGACAGTGCCATTGGCACTGGTTACGGATTGCGACTTCCTTGAATGAGTAATATGACTATGGATTTGGAGCTTACAGAAAAAAACCGTGTGAGATAAACCCAAGAACGGGGTCGATCCATCAAGAATTGAGGAAGTTACGCCCAGCAAAAGGTTGAACCGGCTGAGGGGAAAACATGTGACAGGAATTCATCCCCAAGGACCAAGGCTCGACCCTCGGAAGACCCAACAAGGCCGAATCGTGCCTTGAGGCCTGGTTAGTCAATCAATCAAGGATCATTGAGGGCCAAGGGCGCTTTGGAATTTTGCCTTCATGTGTTATTGCCAGAAAGGGCGCTACGGGCGGACGTCACCACCGCTAGTGGTGCTGCCGGCGGCAGCTTGGCGTGGTTCACGGAAACGGCCATATCTCGGCCGTTCCTCCATGGAATGATGCAATTTTTGGTTCGTTGGAGAGCTAAAAAGATAAGCTACGTGATGTCAAGGTAAAAACACTCATCCCAGGCCCGTACAGAGCCACACACGGCTCGGAGACCACGGATCGCCTGGGATGTGTCATCATGTGTGTATAGCCTTGTATAGTGACACTTGAAGAAGAAGTACGGTTTACTCCCACTGTTCCACACGTGTTCTCGCACTCCCCAAGATGATCCTACACTTTTTCAAACCCGGGAAGGTGTGCACCGGCCTCCCCTTGGTCGCCGTTGCCGCCGGTTGGTGCTTCCACCATCCAGTTGACGCTAGCACACCGCGTCCAGTTTACAATTGGTATCAGAGCCACCCTTGGCTCAAGGGCACAATCATCTATGTGGCAACCTCCATGGTCAGCGTAGACGAGCACACATCTCGTCTTTTTGACGGATCCGTGCCCAAGGCCAACCACGCACTCCGTTGATAAGGCGGAAACCAGAGGACCCCTTGAGGAAGAAATCATACCGGACGCAGAGATGACTTCATCCGGCACGTACTCATTGGCCGCGGCGTTTGACATGCAAGGAGAAGTAACAGCAGCCATAGTATTGCAAAAGTTGCTTCCCGACATGCAGGCCAAGATGGACCTGTTGGAGAAGTAAAATGTGTGCCTCAATCAAGAGCTCACGAAGCGTCCAGTGACAACACCGGTGGCAGTTGCCACCACTAACGGAACTACGGTGGGAGTCCCGAGCCCGCCCAAGCCGGAGCCGTTTGACTCTGGAAAACCAGAGCATAGAGATCAGAGTGTTTCAACAGTGCAAGTGCTTAAACTGTGGCAAGTCTGACCACATTGCGCGTGATTGTCGGAGTCCAAAGAAGGGCGAAGGTAACGGTAAGCGGCAAGGAAAAGGGAAGCAAGCCACAAAGGAAGTAGTCAAACCAACAAAGGAGTCACAAAACGAAGAGATCCAAGAGTAGATGGCATTACTCCTAGCTCCTCTTAGTCCAACCCGCCACTTGACGGCCCGCCCGAACGCCTTGTGACAATCAAGGGGGTTTCCAAGGTCAAGGCATGGGATATGGGGTATGAGGTGGAGCAGCCCGCACTTCTCTTGGAGGAGCAAGTGAAAGGCGTCAAGGAGAAGGTAGGGAGTCAGCTAGATTGTAGCGCAAGCCACAGTTTTGTGAGCATGGATTGTACTCACGAGAAAGAAGCGCACCACTAACCAACTAGACGGTACGATTGAAGTGGGGTACCTGGCCCGTCTCCTCTCCTTTCACGTGGAGAAGCTTCGCATAACGACTGTATACCGGGTGTACCCAATGAAGCATTACGATGTGATCCTCGGTGGTGACTTCCTCCACAAGTACAACCCCAACGTCAATTGGGAGGCGCCTACCGTCTCAGTCAAGCTTGGATACAAGGAGTATCCCTTGCCTACGTGGTCCAAGGAAGAGGCCGAGGATGAGGATACTTGCGGGGAGGAAGCATCGTAGCAGTCAATGCCTCGCAAGGAGGAATTGGCGCCTATGATGCTGAACTTGGTGAAGCTCAAACATTCGATTTGAAAAAAGGAGCTGATTTTTTTGGCATTCGTGCGAGACGTGGAGGACGATTTTGACAAACCAGAGGATGTGACGATTGCTATGGCGCATGAGGCGACTCATGAGGAGCCTGGGGCTTCTGAAGGTGTATACGTAATTCAAGGACGTGTTCCCCGACATGCTCACAGTGGGTCTGCCACCGAAGCAAGACGTGGACCATCGCATCAAACTCAAACCAGGAGCGTGCCCGCCTGTTTGTGTAATGTACTGTATGAGCGATGCGTAGCTAAAGGAGCTCAAGAAGCAGCTGATTGAGATAACGGAGCAGGGCTTCATCCGCCCATCCTCGTCTCCTTATGCTGCACCTGTTTTGTATGTTTAAAAACAGACGGGGGAGATGCGCATATGCGTGGACTACCGGGTATAAAATGAGTTGAACATCAATAACCGGTACCCGCTTCCACAAAGATCGACATCCGTTCTGGCTACAACCATACCTGCATTGCAGTAGATGATGTGGAAAAGACGGCCTTCCGTACCCACTATGTTCACTACGAGTTCCTCGTGATGCCTTATGGGTTTAAAAATGTGCCGGCCACCATTATAGTGAAGATGATCAACATCTTCAGACTGTACTTGGATGACTTCATGGTGGTGTACCTCGATGACATCTTGGTGTATAGCAGGACGGCGGAAGAGCATGAGAAGTATGTGAATAAGGTCCTCGAGATTTTGAGGAGGGAGATTTTTTTTGTAAATCTCACTAAGTGTGAGTTCGCTATGGGCAAAATTGAATTCCTCAGACACATAATTGGCAATGGACAGATTGCCATGGACCCGCGCAAGGTGTCGGCCGTAGTGTGTACCATGTGCAAGTGTTCCTTTGTTTTTGCAACTACTACCGCAGGTTTATCCTTGGGTATGCGGGAGTGTCAGCACCACTCCCCGGTCTCACTCGCAAGGATCGCGAGTGGAGTTGAGGAGTTATCAAACAAGAAGCCTTTGAGAATCTCAGAATGGATTTGACCTTCGTGCGAGCCTTGCACTTGGCTGATAGCGGCCGTGAGTTTGAAATGGCGATGGATGCATTGGACCTGGCCATTAGGGGGATCCTTTTGTAGGAGTTTGGCAACAGGTCCCAACCAATCACATACTACTTGCACAAGTTGCGTGGGGCAGAGTAGAACTACGCCACCCGTGACAAGGAGATTCTCGCTGTGGTCGTAGCCTTCAAGAATTGGCAGTGCTACCTTGAGGCACAGAAATGCATGGTCAACACCGACCACCACGCATTGAAGTACTTCAAGTCGCAGTCGAACCCGAGTCAGCAGCAAGCACGTTCGGTGGAGTACCTCGAGTCGCACTTTGACTACGATATTGTGTTCCGGCCAGGTTGCATCAACCCAGCCGACGCACTCACACGGCGACCGGACCTGGTGATGCGGGTCGCGTCTCTTACCATCCACGAAGATGCCTTCCTTGTGAAGCTCTTCACGGAGGGATATAAGGCACATGGGGAGTACGAAGCTCAGAGGTTTTCCTTCGAGGCACCGTATTGGCGACGGCGCGACACGCAGTAGGTGGTGGTTTTCGCGTTGCCGGCGCTTTGGCAGCTGATTTTGGAGGATTTTGATGACAGTGGCTCAAGCGGCCACTTCTCCACTGAAAAAACATTGAAGACGGTGGCTCGCTTCTTTTGGTAGCCCACCATTTCGTCGGATGTAGCTGAATTCTGCCGGAGTTGTGATGTGTACCAACGCCACAAGGAGTGGAGGACGAAGACCCTGGGTCTCCTCCAATCCTTGCCCATCCCCAAGCAGCCGTGGCAAGGCATCTACATGGACTTCATCATGGGCTTGCCTGAGACAACGGCATGTCACAATGCAGTGTTGGCGGTGGTGGATTGCTTCAGCAAGATGTTGCACTTCATCGCTTCACGTGATACGGTGAGCGCAGAGGGCACGGCTCGGCTGTTCCTCGAGCACATGGTGCGTCTCCATGGCGTGCTGCGGTCCATTGTGAGCAACCATGATCCGCACTTCACAAGCAAGTTTTGGTGAGAACTCATGGAGCGGTACGACAACATGATGCAGGTGTCGGCCAGTTTTCATCCCAAAACTGACAGCCAAACGGAGCGGATGAACCAGGCGCTGGAGCAGCTCCTCTGTACAGTGGGTGATCCGGACAAGACGGCATGGGACCAGTGGTTGCCAGTCACTCAACTGGCTTACAACTCCGCCAAGTCTGCCTCCACCAGAACGGCGCCATTTGAGGTGGTGAACGAGATGGTGCCCGTCACACCCCTTAGTTTCTACGTTGTAAGTAACCTGCCCACGGTGGAGTCTATCGCACGTGATTTCAAGCAGATTTGGACTGCAACGCAGCATACCTTGGAAAAGGTGCAAGAGCAATAGAAAATGCAAAAGGACCACAGACGTACAGACGCAACGCTCACGGTTGATGATTGTGTGCTTCTCAACAGTGTGCACGTCAAGCTTTGCGGGGTCCGATCGGTCCATATATGACCAATCACCTCACCCCCAAAACTGTGAATTGACAAGCGTATTGGGAAATGAAAGAATCAGTGAACTTGGAATTTTAACAAAAACTAGTACGTAGTACACATAATCCATAACAACCAACACCTTTACTATGTATGTATTTCTGGGCTCTAGTTTCATGAATTGATGTTGATCGTTTCTGCAAAATGTTTGCATATAGGAATAATTTTTTTGATACACCAATTGTCAAGTGTATGAATTTAGGGTTATTAACCATAACTCGCCATCAGAGCGACTTTTCCCACTCGGCCGCCACGTCATCACTGACTTTCGACACTCCCTTGACCACTTGAAACTGGAGAAAATCACCTACAATGAAGTCCTGGGTCAATGAGAGGAGTCTCCTTGAGTTCCCCATCGACTGTCATCGCAACATCGTCCCCAAATTGGGGGAGGAGGAGGACCGTGTGGATGAGCTGTGGC
>SZWC01015015.1:59330-71707 GCA_023375785.1 Penium margaritaceum
GGGGGCACTGGAGCGTCTTGGGTGCTTTGGCCAGTCTACATGAGTCAGTCGCAGTCAGCGCGACAAGAACGTCATCGCAAGTTCCGTGTGGAGCACGACGACCAAAACACGATTTAGGGTGCGTTTGGCCTCGGCCGACTCCAGAACACGGATTCACGGATACTTGAAAGTGCAACACGGATTCATACTTGGCATGCAGCGACTGGAGGCATCGACAGGGATCCTGGTCAAACGCTCCAATCATGTTTAGTTCCACGTCAACAGCCTAATCTAGGCGGCTCGGTTCTCCGTCTCTGGAGTCGGAATCCGTCTGGCCCTCTTGGCTTTCGGCCGAGGCCAAACGCACCCTTAGTAAAATGCGGCGGAAAAGTGCTGACCGGGATAGATGAGCATGTAACATAGAGGCCACATTCTTACTCGAACAGAGCATAGATGGTGAACAGGTAGAATTTTTGAGGCAAAACACAATTTCGAATTTGGGAAACTTGAGCATTTTGTCATTTGCAATAAGTGCACTTTGATGACAAGTATCGAAATGATCGAAAGTGTGGAGTTACAAATGAAGCATAATGGGGATCATTGGGTCGATTGTTGAGCGACGAGTGCGGAGTCGAGTTGTGAGTGGTCGGATTTGAGAAATTCTATCAACAATTTGGGTTTCTTTGAGAATTGGCGGTGAAGATGCAAGATGCATTTTCATAAATATTGATTCATCACGATGTGTCGCGAACTGAACCGAAAGGTCATGACATTTCTGTTTGTAGATTCGTGAGAATGGTTGAAGTTGTCGGAGGGTTCGAGAATATCCACTGAGAGCGGGGCAGTTGGCTAGTTGGCCAGTTGTTGTCGTTTCTCGCGACACGATGGGCTATTTGAGCAATAACACAAATGCCCACTTGAGAAGATTAGGGACTCGTGTACGTCTGGTACGTAACACTCACCCCCCCCTTTTAGCCGCGACATCCTAGCGCACGTGCAAATGTGGCCCGTAGACTACGGTAGAAGCCGTCGATGAGATCATCGACGTCTCAAAGATTTTCCTAAGGTTCCCAGTTGTTATGCACTACGTCATAGCCATGCCACTTGACACGATATTCTTTTGTCATGCCTCGTATTCAATGGCCAAGGATGTCCTCGATGACGTGCTCCGTGTCTTCGTCCACTTGAACGGGAGGCGGAGGAGGGACATCTCTGCCAGGGAAGTTCTCTCCAGGGTCTTGAAAATGCTCGAGTCTGATGACATGGAAGACCGGATGAACTTGCATAGTGTCGGGGATTCTGAGTTGCGCAACCACGGGGATTTGCATGCGCTCGATCTGAAATGGTCCCAACCATTGGGGTTTGAGTTACGACCAGTCAGATCTGCGGAGCTTGATGTTTGCCAAGCCACGGAGTCCTTTTGTCGCCAGCGGTGAAGATGTCGTCCTTGCGATGTCGGTCAGCTGCTCGCTTCATTGCCACTTGTTTCTTTGCGAGGGTTTATCGTGCTTCCTCCCAATCAGTGGTGAAGTCTCGGCGTTGAACGTTGACCACTCAAATGTTGCTACGGCTTTGTAGTCTTGCTGGGGTGGCGGGAAGTTTGCCATACACCACTTCACATGAGGTTTTTCCTATTGCGGTGGAGATTGCCAAATTATTTGCAATTTCAGCGATCGGGAGTTTTGTGCCCAATCCGTCCCATGAGGTTTGCATAATGTTCGGAGCCATTGTTTGAGCGTCTGATTTGTCCGCTTGGTTTGACCGTCGGTTTGAGGATGGAACACTGTTGAAAACTGAATTCTGCTACTGTAATGAGCCATCAGTTCGCGCTAAAAACAACTGGTGAATCAATTGTCTTTGTTGCTTGTGATGGTTATCGGTACGCCGTGTAACCATACCATGTTGTTTAGAAACAACCATGCTGTTCTCTCGACGGTGACGGTGGTCATTGTCGGGATCAAGTGAGACCTTTTAAAAAACCTGTCGACAACCACAAGGATGGTGTCACATCCCTCAGGCGTGACAGGTAGCTGATGACGAAGTCCATGGAGATGTCTGTCCATGGTTCCATTGGAACAGGGAGCGGGTGGAGATGTCCGGTTAGCCTCGTAAGACGAGATTTCTGTCGCTGACATATGTCGAAGGTTTTGCAAACGTTGGCCATGTCAGATTACATCTTCTCCCACCAATAGTCTTTTGCCAGCTTCTTCAACGTCTTCTCCTCTCCGAAGTGTCCACCTGGGCCGCCGACGTGGCATTCTTTGAGCAGCATATGACAAAGGTTGTCATTCAGGGGAACAACCAGTTGGCCAGTGAAGCCTCATCACCAGTAGGGTGCGTCGAACCAGACTTTGGTTTTGACATATCCGTCGTACTGGTTGTAGCCTCGTGCGAACAATCACTCGAGGTATCGGTCTCCCTATAGTGAAAGGATTGCCACGTCGGTCATTAAATCTGGTCGGCGGTAGAGTGCATCTGCCGGATTGGTTTTGCCTGGTCGTTACTCGATTTTGTAGTCCAACGCAAACTCAAGAAATTCCGTCAATCCGATTTGATGTCAGCTAAGATTCGGCTGTGTCTTGAAATGTTTCAGTGCGTGATGGTCGGTGCGCATGATACATCGGTGACACTCCAGGTAGCATCGCCATGTCTTGAACATGTGCACGACAACCAGCATCTCCTTTTCGTGGACTGTGTAGTTGAGTTCCGGTCTCCTTAGTTTTTCAGACATGCAGGTGACTAGTTGTTCGCCATTGCCATGGTCTTGCACAAGAATCGCGCCAATGGCTCGGTCTAATGCATCCGTAGCCATGAAGTAGTCTGCCGATGGATTAGCTAATCGTAGTGTTGGCGCCGAAGTCATAACGTTAAGTAAAGCGGTGAGCAATTCTTGTTCGCTGTCTCCCCAACGCCACTCGTTTTCTTTTTGAGTGAGGTCAGAAAGTGGCACTGGCACTCGAGCATTGTCCCTTATCAATCGTCGGTAGAAAATGCAGAATCCAGAAAAAGCCTGGATTTCTCCAACATTGGTCAGCATTGGCGAATTATCGACGGCTACGTATATCTTCAGATCCATGGTGATCCGTCCGCCATTGATGACGTGATCCGAAAAATCGAAGGAACGATGAACGAAATCACATTTCGAGAGTTTTCCAAAAAAGCTCTCTTTGTATAACTTTGAAGGCTTTTCAAAGAGAGCTTTTCGAAGATGTCCATCATGCTCCTCTGGGATACGGCTGTACACCAGAATGTTGTCAAGATTCACAACGATAAAATTGTCGAGGTACAGACAAAAATGTTCTTAATTTCCGCCATGAACGTTGCAGGGGCATTTGTGAGTCCAAACGGCATGACCATGAACTCGAAGTGCCCATTGCAAGGTTGGAATGCCGTCTTCTCAATGTCGGTGGTTTTTATGCGTATTTGGTAATATCCATTGCATAAGTCGATTTTGTTGAAAGTCCGGGCCCCTCTGATTTGGTCAACAAAATTGTCAGCTCCGAGAAGAGGGTAGCGGTTCTTGATGGTAGTGTCGTTCAACGCCCGGTAATGCACGCACATCCGCATCTCGTCGATTTTCTTTTGTACGAATAGTGCTGGTGTAATGTATGGTGACGTGGATGGGGGGATGAACCCCTGACTGAACATCTCGTCGAGCTGCTTTTTTAACTTGGTGAGCTCGTGATTGCTCATCCGATAGGCCCTTTGGACAGTAGGTCTGCTGCCCGGCTTCAGTTTGATGCGATGGTTGATGTCTCACTAAGGAGGTAGATTTTTGAAGATTTCATCGGGGAAGACGTTTGCGAACTCCTGGATAAGGGTGCGAAGTCTTCTGGTACCATTGCAAACTTCGTCAAGGCTGATGAGGCTGATGAGGCCGATGATGAGTCAGCTGCTGCCACTTCTGCTCCTCCCATTGGCTCGAGATGTACAAGCCACACAAGAGCTCCTCGTCATAGACAATACTTGGCCACATTGAGCAGTATCGGCTGCACCGGTTGTTGCTTTTCAGCTTCGGCAATTTCCTCTACTGCTTCCACGTCATCCTCTTTCGCGGTCGGCTTCTGTCCCACTCATGGAAGTTGTCGTTTGGTGCCATCAATCTCCACTTTGACGTCGCTGCTGTGCCAATAGACCTGCGGATTGTGCTGGTCTAGGAAATCTCATATGAGGATGATTTTGTGATCGCTCATTGGACAAGATCTCTAGACCATTACATCTTGAAGATCTCCCACTTGTAGTCATACTGATTTACGGATTCTGCGTATCCCTAGTCTCTTGTTGATGGTTTTTCCTTTAAACATTCCTGGTTTGGTCTGCAAACCCAGCTTGCAAACTATGTCATTGCTTGCAAAGCTGTGTGAAGCTCCTCCATCCAATAGTGCTATCACTGGTAGGTCATCCTCGTACCCCTTGTCGAACCTTGCAATCTCAGAAGCCCTCTATGACGATGTGGGCCGTTTGGATGGATGATTGTTCAATGTAGATTGCTCCTTACGGGTAAGAGTTGCGCCTTTTACTCCTGTCCTTTATCATTTCCCGACTTGGTTTTCTGTGACTTCCCACCCTTTTTGGCCTGTTGCTTGCTCCGACAATTGCAAGTGATGTACCCGACTTTTCTGCTGGTGCATAAGGTTTGCATATCTCTCTGGTCGGCAATGTCCAATTCCATCTGAGTCAAGGAGTTTGTCGACTGGTTTCTTCCATTTCCACAATTCTTGGGGTTAGGAGGTCACCAGCTGTAGGATTCCCAGATCCGAGAGTTGTAGTCGGCGCTGTCGATCCTTTCTGCTGTTGCAATCATCCGTGACAATTGGTTTTGGATGCCGAAAACAGTGATTGCTCACTGGATATCTCGTTTGAGGCCATTGTTGTAGTGAAAACAGAGTTTGTAGGAGACGATGTCTACTCCAGTGAAAATCACGTTGAACCTCTGCGTACACTCAACCACGTTGGACTGCTGACGTAGATGCTGGAGTTTATACTGTGCGTCAGATTTTTAATTTAGTTGTCCAAAGCGTGCAATCATTGCGCGTAAAAATTCATTCCAGTCGGTTGGTGGAGCCAGCGCTTCTTACCACAATAGGTTCATCTGCTCCAAGGGTAGAATGCTTGCGGTCGGTGATGTGAGTCGGGCGCCGTGAGTCATTGATGATGCTCCACCAGTCACTTGCTGTCATTGGATGATCTTTAGATCAGACCACCAATCTAACGCCGTACCACATAAAAGTGCGGCTACTAGGTCAATTTTGTTTTTATCATCGTTGACCCAAGTAGCGGTGAAGTACACCTCCAAACTCGTCATCCACATCTGAATTGTTGGTCCTTTTGAGTTCGCAGGATCGAACGGATCGTATAGATCCAAACAAGTTTTGGGTTCGCTCGAGAGTAGAGAATTTCATTCGATGAGCACTGCTTCATGAACGATTACATTGCAAAGAGCCTCCATCGCAACGTTAAGTTGTTTGAGTAGGTGGTTGTTGATTTTTTTGAGTATGGAGATCCTGTTAGCCAGTTCCTTGTTGATCCACATCTGTCCTCTAGTGCCACTTGTCGTCCCTGGTGTCGTCGTCGATGCTGTTGGTAGGGATGGCTGGTTTGTCGCAGTCGTGTCAGTGACTGGATTGGTTGCCGAGGTCGTAGGGGTTGTTCCAGCCATCGCAAAGCCTGCCACGCCAGCATTTGTTGTCGCTTCAGGGTTTGCGTGCATCTGCACGTTCTGCTCCTCCATCGCCAAAGTCATCGCCGAGGACCCGATGCTACTCGTCGGATTTGCTCCCTTGCCTCACGTTGTAGTCGTGAAGTCTGCGAAGTCTTGACGTGCGAGATTCACAAAGACTTGTGTGCGGTAGTCCTCCGGATGGGTAATGTAGTCAAATTCTTTGTGTTCGTTAGTCCCTCGGATGGGTAATGTAGTCGAATGCCTCTCCAACACGGCTGTACTCTGATACCAAGTGTTACATCGAACTGAGCGTAGGTGGTGAACAGGTGGAAGTTGCGAGGCAAAACATGATTAAGAATTTGTGACACTTTAGCAATTGATAATTAGCGGTAAGTGTACTTTGATGACAAGTGTCAAAATGATGGAACATGTGTTTACAAGTGTTGAGTTACGAATGAAGCATAGTCGGGGTTGTTAGGTCGATTGTCGAGCAACGTGTGCGGAGTCCCGTCGTGAGTGGTCGGATTCGAGAAGGTCCATTGAGAAGTCGGATGTCTTCAAGAATCGATGATGAAGATGCAAGATGCATCTTCATAAATCTGGATTCGTCTCGATGTGTTGCGAAGTCGACCAAAAGGTCGTTACACTTCTGTTTGTAGGTTTGAGAGAGTGATCAAAGCTGTCAGAAGGTTAAAAAACATCCACTACGGGCGGGGCAGTTGGCCAGTTTTCCCTTGGTCGTCGGAGTGAACATCGTGGTTCTCGTGACGCAATTGGCTGTTTGTGTAATAAAAGAAATGCCCACTTGAGAAGATTAGGGACTTGTGTACATCCGGTTTATAACATATAGATCCTAATCTCCTCCAGAATTGTTTAGGGGAAGTCTCAACCTTCCTCCAATGGATGGCTAGGATGAACTGCACATCTTGAATAATGTTGAATGCCAAATTGTGAATGAAGTTCATAAAAAGGCCTGTGAACTTGACGTTGACGGTGAACCCATTGTGCTGTTATGCCAAACGGAGCGTAGATGGTGAACATGTAGAAGTTACAAGGTAGAACACAATTGATAATTTGGGAAACTTGAGAATTTTATAATTAGCAACAAGTCTACTTCGATGACAAGTGTCAAAATGATCGGACTCTTATATTTTATTCCAGTTACGAATGATACATAGTCGGGTCACTTGTTGAGTGATTTGTGTCAGCCTCTGTCGTCCATCACCTTGCATTTTGACAACGAGAGTGCCGGTACGATTGCTGACAATGATGGTGTCCACCATGCACGCACAAAGCACATCAATGTTGAGTATCATTGTGTGCGTTTCTTGTTGTATGAGGGCAGCATTCACATCGTATGGGTCGAGACTGTGAAGCACTTGCCTGAATTCATCACCAAGGCGGTGAAGCAAAACTTGTTCAAGAAGACTGTGAGTATGGTCGAATTGATTCCATGAATGCATGAGTTCCCATTGCTCATCCTCTTTGCACGTGTCATCCGTCTCCATTTGCTCTTGCACTGAGTGTTGGGCAGGGGACCATGGGGGAGCAATACCTCTGCATGTTCATGTCTATGCTGACCACCCTACTAAGTGATCGACGATCGTGGTCGACGATCGATGTCTATCTCTTGGGGCAAGTGATGGACGATCGACGATCGACAAAGACACAAAGTGCTCAGAATGGGCTGAAAATTGGCACACCCATACTTTCATGCGTGTGCTACTCATTCACACCTTTGTTTCTCACTTTCATCCATGGGTAATTCTTGTTATTGCATATTCCTTGTTTGCCACTTACAAGGTACTTCACCAAGGTCAAAGCATGGTCACAATGGGGCAAGAAACCTTGTCAAGGTCAATACATGAAAACTGGGAGAGGCAATGGAGTTCATCCAAATCAGAGCATGCATGCAAGAGATCTCAGCATGCAAAGCCCTCATGGGGCAGCGCGCTAGCGTCAATGCCCATCCCTCTCCATGCTCTAGCCTTCTCCCACCCCACATGCAACTGCCTGCCCCTCCCACTAGCACGGCTCAGGCACGGCCGCGCTTCTTGGCGGGGCGGACGCGAAAGTCTTCATCGTCGTCGTCGTCCACCTCTTCCACCTCCTCATCCTCCTCCTCCTCCTCCACGCCAGCTCCCTCTCCTTCCTCTCCACCGCCAGCAGTGAGGCTCAAAGTACCACCAGCTGCTGCGCTGCCACCTGCTACTGCCTGCTCCTCATCGTCTGACTCCTCATCCTCCTCCTCCAGCTCACCCTCAGAATCGCTCTCGTCCCCTTCCTCATCCGGGTTGATGAAGTCGATGGCGTGCGAGCGCTTAACCTTCTTGTTGTACTTGCGCTGCAAGCGCACGTTGACACGGACGAGCTGCTCCAACCGCGACACGCTGAGAGAGTTGCGCCTTGCAGTCTCGATGAGCTCATGCTTGGAGAAGATGCGCTCACACTCTGAAGAGCTGCAAGGCTGCGCATTCATGCGCACAGCCATCGCACGCAAGACAGGCAAATGCACAAGGTGGTTGGACAACCACGTCCACGCTGGCATTGCCCCCGCCTTCACGTCCGCCTTCTGCTCCTTGGCGTCCTCCAACGACTCTCGATCCCCCTCCCCATCCACCCTCAACCACCCCTGCTGAAACGCTGCCATCTCCTTCTCCAACTGTGCCTTGTCCTCCTTCCTCACTAGCTTGCACACCGCCACCAACCATCCCTTGATCGTCTCCACGTCGGCGGAGAGATCCACCCCAAAGAATAAGGGGTGCACGCGCCGTGCGGCGGTGTACAAGGGAGAGGCGCACTTGTTATCCCAGCGGTGCTGCAGCCGCTTCGCCACAAACTTCACCCACTTCTTGTCCGGGCCCGTCCCCTTCAACTTGCCCACCTTCTGCGTCGCATCAAGCAACGCCTCGTAGATCTCTCCCGCTGCACCCCCTGGCCTATCAGCAACACGCAGCGGCATGCGCACTGGCTCAAGAACTGCGCAGAAGTTCTTGAGCAAGGGCCAGAAGGCGGGGTCGCAGATCACCGCCTTCACCTCCTCCTTCCGCTTCTTCCAATCAGCCGCCTTCTTCCTCCCCAGCACCTCCCACTCCTCCGACGTGACAATGTTGCTCAACTTGTCCTTCAGATCGCGCATCCGCTCCGCCATCATGAGGACGGAGGTGAAGCGTGTCTGGCAAGGTCGCAGCAGCCCCTTCTTCGCATCCCTCTTCAGCCACATCTTTGGGAGATCGTTGTTGCGAAAGAAGGAGGAGACAAGAATCACCTTGTCCACCAACTCCTTCCCCCACGAGCACTTCGCCACATCCTTGATGACCAAGTCCATGGCGTGAGCGACGCAGCCTTGGAAGAAGACGTGCGGGAACNAACAACCCCCACCACGTTGTTGGGCCCTACCGCCATGATTGCTGCCTCAATCATGGCGGCCACGTGGTTCGCATCACGAGGAAGGCCACTCGCGTCACGTGAGAAAACGTGGCACACCCCATGCGCGTTGACAGCCATCGCATTGTAAATGGGCCGCTGTCCCACATCACTCCACTCGTCCACATTCAAGCTCACTCCAAGGTACCCCCACATCTTCCGGTACACCTCCTCCTCGTTGTACAGCTCCGTGTCTATCTCTGGAATGAGCTTGTCTGTGACTGTGGAGCGAGATGGGCACGTCCAGGAGCTGTTGGTGTTTCGTGCATCTGTGACGAGCTCCTTGACGATTTTCAGCCGGCAGAAGGAGATGGACAGTCCTGCCAAGGCCATGACCTTGACGAGGGTCTTTTGGCATTTCCGATTCGCTGCCATGGCGACATGGTGGGTGATAGAGGTCTGCTGCACTGCCCCATTCGTGGCAGCTGCGACAGCGGCGGCATGAGCAGCCGCAACTGTGGCGGCAGCACCCACAGCCGCATAGGCGGCGGTGTGGGCTGCCCCCGCAGCTGCAGATGCCAGTGGTGCTGCTGTGGCCACTCCTCCCACTCCTGCAACTGCTGCGGCTGCTGCTCCCGCTGCTGTGCCTGCCCCTGCTGCGGCAGCCATGCTGCTGCTGCAGCTGCCAACACCGGTGGTGGGTGTGGTACCGGACGTGGGGTCCCATGGTGAGCTGGCCAGTGCTTGCCCCGACGCCTCGCGGTCCAAATCTGCACGCAAGGACCGCCAGTTTGTCTTGTCGTCCACCCCACCCCACTGCCGCCCACGCCCATCAAACAACAGCGTGTCGTAGGGGGCATAGTCGGGGGACAGCTCAAGGACAGGGAGCCCAAGGATGATGCGCGCCTTGGGAGGGGGCTGGGTGCAGCCCTTGATGTCCCTGCTGTCGCACGCAAAATGGTGTCGCATGCGGCTCAGCCCCCCCCCGTAGCAGTTGCCACAACTGCCACACTGGAAGCCTGCACCGCCCTTTTTTGTGGGCCACCTTTTGCAGAAGGCGGACACAGCCCTCTCTCCTTTTGGGATAAAGTTTGGGTCCATGGTTGGGGGAGGGGGGAGGGGTGCAGGGGACAGGGTGCAAGGGGCAGGGGGCAGGCCGCAGGTTGCAAGGAGCACTGCCGCACGCAGTAGACGCAAGGAGCAAAGCCGCAGAGCCGCAGGGCAACAGGGCAGCAAGGAAGCCGGGCAGCAGGGCAGCAGGGCAGCAGGCTGCAGGCCGCAGGGCGGCGGGGTAGAATGGCGCACGCGGCAGAGTAGCAGGGCAGCAGGGCAGCCGCTGGCGCAGGCAGCAGGGAGCAGGGCACGCGGCCAGCAGGGCAGCAGCACGCATGCGCTGAGTGCAGGCGCTGGCGCTTGGCGCTTAGCGCAGGCGCTGGTGCTAAGCACTAAGTGCAGGCGCTGGCGCTAAGCGCTAAGCGCAGGCGCTGGCGCTTGGCGCTTAGCAGTGGCGGCTGCGCTTAGCGCTGGCGCTTAGCGCTGGCGCTTAGCGCACGGACCTGTAAGAGGGGGAGAGGAGGATTGGAAGGGGGGGGGTGTCCTGCAGGTCTGTCGTCCAGCGGGTCTATCCTGCCACCCTAAACCGGCAGCCTTTCAGTCAACACTGACTGAAAGGCTCCCTGCATGGAGTAGGAAAAGGCAGGCTGACCCCACGTGCGCGTCGTCTCTGCGTAAAAAAAAAGGAGGACGTTAAAAAATCGAAAAAAAAAGGGAAAAAAAGTGAACGTTAACCTCGCGAACTCACCCTAAAAAATGAGGGGGTGAGTTGGCGAAGTTGGTGATTGCGGGCTGGGGGGTCCGCGGTTCAATTCCCCCAGCCCGCAACCCACTTTGCCGCTACGCGGCTAAGTGCCGTGGGGGGGGGGGGGGGGGGGGGGGGGGGGGGGTCGACGTCGACGTCGATCGTCGACGCGGTCGTCGACTGGCGATCGTCGATCACTTCCAGGTGATCGACGATCGAGGTGTACATGAACTTCATGTACACTGACGCCGTTGGATCATGGGGGAGTCTTGTTGTTTGTTCATGCACTGCCTCACTAACTCATATTGTGACCTCTCGGCTCGTGTACATGCTCGTGCAAACGACTGGCTTGATGGTCACTGATGCTGACGGGATGCTTTTTGGTGGAGTAGACGGGTTGTCGTGAAGCCGACTCGCGCTTCTGACACTACGCCCTCAGATGGCAAGCTCCATTGGTAGAGACCCTTAGCTGTCCTTCATCAGTAGTCGTAGATAGCTCTCAGGAGCATTGCAGAAGGCACCGGATTTTGTGCGGCCATAACTCCACGTAGCTATTTTTCTTGTTAATCCTGGCTGCACGACCGTGTTTGCAGAGTGGTCATTCTGTTATGTCCTAGATTTTAGGAAAAACAGACAACGCCTTTGTTTTGGGTTGTTTGGTGTATGGCAGTGCTAACCTAGGAGATTTTTCTAGACAGAATAATCGACTAAACTCCCGATCACCCCCATTTTTGGCCGAAAATGTATGAGACGCCCCCTTTCTGAGAAAACTGGATACGTCTCCCCAATTAGAAAAACTTATGCCTAGGTCATACCCATTATTTATTAGTTTCCTAACTCGCCCCCATTCTAAGAATTATGGCTATGTTGCCCCTATTATTTTTAACAATATATCAACGTTTTGGGTTTACAGACGACGACGTCGGTGGACGCTTAAGAGGACGCCATCATTCGTACGTGTGGCATCATTGAATGAACAAGACGGACCATCATCTGGTCCTCGCTCATCAGCCCCAACCGAGAAGCACAGCGAAGCAGATCAGCAAGTGCAAAAAAGAAGTTAAAACGACTATCCTGCACTTGTGTTTTGTTCACAAAACGATCAATACCTGTTGCCCAACCCCTCCTGCCACCCCCCCTCCCCCCCCGGCACACCCTGTCGCCCGCACACAAAACAAACTCCGCAACGACGTGAACGACACGCAACCACAACAAGAAGAAAGTGTGAAAATTCCGTTTCTTGCTATGTATGACTATTATAGCACTACCACATACATAAGTCTTGTACTAGTTGTGTTAGAAAATACACATACATGTATATCTCTACATATACACATGCATATACATATCAAATACATATCTCAGTTTTAATATGCACATGAATATGCACATGATAGAAATATTAATACACATTAACATCTACATAAACACATACACATACCTATATATACACATGCATATACATATGCATATACATATACATATACATATACATATACATATACATATACATATACATATACATATACATATACATATACATATACATATACATATACATATACATATACA
>SZWC01015016.1:0-18412 GCA_023375785.1 Penium margaritaceum
CCTGCCTGTCCTTCTTCTTCCACTCCTCATACGTCGCTGGTACAGCTGCAGAAGAACCCGCATCAGCTGCACCCTTTTGCGGCGTCTTCTCCGCCACCACCTGCGCTGCGGTGATGCCTTTTGCCTGCGGAACTGGAGCCGGCTCGTCGCCGCTCACCACCTCCCACAAACCCCTCTCCTCCAAAAGGAGGCGGGTACGGATCTTCCAAAACATGAAGTTGGCACGTCCCTCCAGCCTCTCCAAAGGCTGGGCTGCTGTCACAACGCCAGCTGCTGCCATTTTGAGCCTTGGTGATGCTCAGCGCTGCCCTTGGATGGCGGCGATGCCCCTGCTTCTGCTGCTGCTTCTGCCAGAAATCTGTCTGACAGAAAATGGACTGTAGATGCCAGCAGACTGGGAATTTTAAAAAACTGAGCCCACCACTGGAAAATTCAGCTCAAAACCTTTCAGATCGACCCATAAAACAGGGTCATCAACAGGGGATTTCAAAAGATATGCCCTCTTGAAAACAGGGTATGCTTCTGCTCCTACTCCAACTCAGGCCAGCCAGCTTGTAAACGGCGTTTCTCCCAAACGAATCGATGGAATGCAAATATTTTTGCACCAATGGAAAGCTTAGGAAAAATACTACAATTCGCATGTGCCACTTTTTAAATTTGACAAAGAAACGAGAGAGTTATGGTCATCACAAGGCGACAGTCTTACTCATAGAGAAGAGTGTAGCCCTGGCCGACCTCGTTTTGAGCATAACTCTCAATCCGACCGTTGGATCTTCGCGATCTTGGGCTCGTTGGAAAGCTTGTCTTCTGAACTTGAAGATCCAGTGGTCGATCGTCAAATTTGGTGAAGGTTTCACCNACCCCAACCCGTCACTCTCAAAGTGACGGCCTGTGCTGGCTAAAAGTGGCAGAACTTGGCTCTGATACCAAATGTTGGATCTGGAGGAGAGAGGGAGCCTTGGAGCAGCGAGCATGTGGGACTGAAAGGGCATCACTTGTGCTGAAGAATGGTTGTTCAATCACTCAAAATGATGGAGTACATATAGAGCTAGAGCTTGGGCAAGTCAGCCCTCTCACAAGCCACACCACTTAGCCATGGAGGCTAAGGCTCACACACTAGAATCCATAATCTCACACAAGGGAGGAAATCAGCCTAGCAATCAGGCTGACCACTCACACACGACCTAGAGAGCTAGAGAATGCTCTCATGGCACACTCCTAGTGGTCACATAACCCACAAACCCATGGAGAATCGCCATGTGTCCATGGCTAGCACACAAGGATCTCACCTCACCTAAAAAGTAAGGAGAGGTACCTTTATCCTAGTCAGCACACTCTGACAAGGCAATCCTAAGACCAAGGACCTTTTTGGATATTTCTCCTATCAGGTCCTGACCCTGGACCTCTTGCCTTTTTCTTTTCTCAGGCTAAGGCATGGAGCCATCACCCATGCCCACCCACACATCGACGGTCCATGACCCCCGAAACTTCGAAAATTGATATCTCCCAATCCGACCGTTGGATCGGGCTGAAACTTGGACCGTAGACATTTTGCCACCTGATCTTTCCAATGGTGAAGTCGGATCGACGATCGGAGTAGGCATCTGGTAGCTTCCTGGAACTTGCTCTTGTGGACCCGAAACTGAGCCGGATGGCTCCTTTCCCAACAGATGGTGCATGGTGGTGCATGGTGGTTCAGGGTGGTATAGTGTGGTACAAGATGGTATAGGGTGGTATAGGATGATGCAGGATGATGCAGGATGTACAGGTGCTGGTGGTGTAGGTTGAGGATGGTGTAGGATGGTAAAAGATGGTGGAAGGTAATGTATGGTGGCAAAGGATGCGACATGATGGTACAGTTGCAGGGTGTTGCAAGGTGGTATAGGGTGGTGTCGGATTGATGATCAAAGTAGGCATGTGGTAGTTTCCTCAAACTTGCTCCAGTGGACCTGAAACTAAATCGGATAGTCCAATTCCCAACAGCAGGATGGTACAGGTTAGTCTACGATGGTGTGCGGTGGTGTAGGAAAGTGCAGGATGGTGTAGGATGATGCAGGATGGTACACGGTTGGTTCAAGGTGGTACATCGCAGATGGAGGATGGTCCATGGTGGTGCACGTACAGAGAGGAATAACGTGATGCATAGTGGTCCAGGGTGGTTCAGGGAGGTGCAAGGTGGTGACAGATGGTCCACGGTGGTAGATGGTGCAGGGTGGTGCAGGGTGGTACAGGATGGTCCAGGATGGTGTAAAATGGTGTAGGGTGATTAAGGATGGTACACGATGGTACAAGGTGGTTTAGGATGGTACATGATGGTATAGGATTGTCCATGGATAGAGTAGGGGTGCGTACGGTGGTGAAGGGTGATGTAGGATGGTGAGGGATGGTGTAGTGTGGTGTACGGTGGAGCACGATGGTACAAGCAAAAAATGGTATAGGATAGTACAGGATGGTATACGGTGGTGTAGGATGGTGTAGGATGATGTAGGCTGGTGTAGGGTGATACACGTAGTAAAGGATGATATAGAATGGTGTAGTATAGTACAGGGTATTGTAGGATGATGTACGGTAATATAGGATGGTATAGTTATAGTATGGTGCATGATGGTGTAGAATGGTATAAGTATAGGATGGTGTAGGTACAGGATGGTATAGGATGGTGGAGGAGTGAAGGTGTAGGATGGTGCACGATGGCGTAGGATAGTACAGAGTGGTACAAGATAGTGTAGGATGGTACAAGATGGTGAAGTTGTAGGATGGAGTAGGTACAGGAAAGGTAAAGGTGGTGCAGGATGATACAGTATGGTGCAAGATGGTACATAGTGGTAAAAGGTGGTGTAAGGTAGTATAGGATTGTACAGGGTGGTAGAGGATAGTACAAGATGGTACAGGGTGGTACATGGTGGTCCAGGATGGTGCAGGATGATGAAGGATTGTTCAAGATGGTATAGAATGGTACAAAGTGGTACAAGGTGGTGCACGATGCTTCAGGGTCGTGTAGGATGGTGTATGATGGTTCGGGAGTAGAAGAATACAGGTGTATGATGGTGTAGGATGGTACAAGATGGTTTAGATGTAGGATGGTACAAGTGTAAGATGGAGGATGGTAAACAGTGGTATACGGTAATATAGGATGATATACGATGGCACATGATGGTACAAAGTGGTGTTAGGTGGTGGAGGATGGTACACGATGATGCAAGGTGGTGCAAGGTAGTGCAAGATGGCGTAAGATGGTATATGGTGGTTGGTGTAGGAGTAGTACAGGGTGATACATGCTGCTGTAGGAGGGTGTAGGATGATGCAAGTTGTTATAGGGTGATAATGGATGGTGTAGGGTGATGTAGATGTAGGATGGTGTAGGATGGTATAGGGTGGTGCAAGGTGGTGCAGCATGGTACAGCGTTGTACAGAATAGTGTAGGTATAGGATAGTGCAGGATAGTACATGGTTGTATAAGTGCAAGGTGATACAGGTGTAGGATGGTACAAGATGGTGGAGGATGGTGTAGTGTAGTATTGAGTGCTGTAGGATGGTATAGGGCGGCACATGGTAGTAAAGGGTGGTATAGGGTGATACAGGATGGTACACGTAGATACAGGGTGGTGTAGGATAGTACAGAATGATGTAGGATGATATAGGATAGTACAGGATATTGTAGGAAGGTATAGTGTGGTACGGATGTAGTGTATGATAGAACACGATAGTGCATGATGGTGCAGGTTGGTACAGGATGGAGCACGGTTGTGAAGAGTGGTACAAGGTGGTGCAGGATGGTACATGGTGATACAGGTCGGTACTGGGTGGTGGAGGATGGTAGAGGGGGATGTGTGGTGGTGAAGGATGGTATAAGGTGGTGTAGGATAGTGTAGGAAGCTGCATGATGGTAGACAATGGTAGAAGATGAGTAAAACAAGGAGTTGTATAACAGCTAAGAGGCGGGCAATACGAGACGGATGCAAATCAAGAAGAAGCAAAAGGACCTGTAACAAAGCCTGATGGCAGGCATCAGTAGAGGATAAACCATAGAATGACTAAATTATAATGAACATGAAGGTATATAATGTTGAAACCTACACCATCTACTAGTCTAGACCTATCGATCTTCTACTACTACTTTCTTAGGGTGGTTTGTACGAGTGGCGATGCATTAGGTCAGCTGTTATTGTTGCTGTCAATGTTGTATACAATGTCGTGAAGAGGTTTGGCACAAGGAAGTTGGACATTCATGCCCAACTGTATGTTATTGTGATGCAAGGATGGAGCTAACCGTTCGTTGTCGGTATAGGGTTCATGCCGCTCACTTTTGTAACTGTCAACTGGTAAGGCCCGTGTTGACTGTTTTGTAGTGGGTCCCGTTTGTCCCATTGCAAAACCCTCACTTTGGAGGTGATCTGCCTGTGAATAATAATATTTGGTGTAATAATTGGAGTCTGGGGTTTTCTGTGAGAATAAAATTCATATATGATATATGTGTCTTGTAATACCTACATAGAATTTCTGACAATGCAGAGTGGTACAGGGTCATGACGGGTGGTACGGGATGGTAGAGGATGGTGTAGAGTGGTTAAGGATAGTATGGGGTGGTGCAGGATGGTGCATGGTGGTTCAGGGTTGTGGAGGATAGTTCAGGATGATGTAGGATGATGCAGGGTGGTGTTGTTGGGAAAGGAGCCGTCCGGCTCAGTTTCACGTCCACAAGAGCAAGTTCCAGGAAAATTCCAGATGCCTCCTCCGGTCGTCGATCCGTCTTCACCATTCGTAGGATCAAGTGGCAAATTATCTACGGTTTAAGTTTCAGGCCAATCCAACGGTCAGATTGGGATATATGAATTTTCGAAGTTTCAGGGGTCATGGACCGCCGATGTCTGGGTGGCCATGGGCGATGGCTCCATGCCTTAGCCTGAGAAAAGAAAAAAAATCAAGAGGTCCAGGGTCAAGACCTGATGGGAGAAATATCCAAAAAGGTCCTTGGTCTTAGGATTGCCTTGTCAGAGTGTGCTGACTAGGATAACGGTACCTCTCCTTACTTTTTAGGTGAGGTGAGATCCTTGTGTACTAGCCATGGACACATGGCGATTCTCCATGGGTTTGTGGATGATGTGACCACTAAGAGTATGCCATGAGAGCATTCTCTAGCTCTCTAGGTCGTGTATGACTGGTCAACCTGATTGTTGGGCTGATTTCCTCCCTTGTGTGAGATTGTGGACTCTAGTGTGTGAGCCTTAGCCTCCATGGCTAAGTGGTGTGGCATGTGAGAGGGCTGACTTGCCCAAGCTCTAGCTCTATATGTACTCCATCATTTTGAATGATTCAACAACCATTCTTTAGCACAACTGATGCCCTTTCAGTCCCACATGCTCGTTGCTCCAAGGCTCCCTCTCTCCTCCAGATCCAATATTTGGTATCAGAGCCAGATTCTGCCAGATTCTGCCAGATTCAGCCAGCACAGGCCGTCAGTTTGAGAGCGACGGGTTAGGGTTGAACCTTGACTAAATTTGACGATTGACCACTGGATCTTCAAGTTCGCAAGACAAGCTTTTCAACGCTCCCAAGATCGCAAAGATCCAACGGTCGAATTGAGAGTTATGCTCAAAATGAGGTCGGCCAGGGCTACACTCTTCTCCATGAGTAAGACTGTCGCCTTGTGATGACCATAACTCTCTTGTTTCTTTGTCAAATTTAAAAAGTGGTACATGCGAATTGTATTATTTTTTGTAAGCTTTGCATTTGTGCAAAAATATTTGCATTCCATAGATTTGTTTGGGAGAAACGCCGTTTACAAGCTGGCTGGTCTGAGTTGGAGTAGGAGCAGAAGCATACCCTGTTTTCAAGAGGGCATCTCTTTCGAAATCTCCTGTTGATGACCCTGTTTTATGGGTCGATCTGAAATGTTTTGAGCTGAATTTTCTTGTGGTGGGCTCTGTTTTTCCTAATTCCCAGTCTGCTGGCATCTACAGTCCATTTTTGTTCAGAGAGATTTCTGGCAGAAGCAGCAGTAGAAGCAGGGGTAGCGCCGCCACCCAAGGGCAGCGTTGAGCATCACCAAAGCTCAAAATGGCAGCAGCAGGCATGGTAACAACAGCCCAGCCCTTGGAGAGGCTAGAAGGACGCACCAACTTCACGTTTTGGAAGATCCGTACCCGCCTCCTTTTGGAGGAGAGGGGCTTGTGGGAGGTGGTGAGCGGCGACGAGCGCGCTCCGCCTCCACAGGCAAAAGGCATCACCGCAGCTGAGGTGGTGGTGGGGAAGACGCCGCAGAAAGGTGCAGCAGATGCAAGTTCATCTACAACTGCAGCGGCGGCGTATGAGGAGTGCAAGAAGAAGGACAGGCAGGCCTACAGGTTGCTTGTCAACACCATCTCCAACCCGCATCTTCAGTACGTGAGTGACAAGGCTACTACAAAGGAGGGATGGGACACGTTGTGCAAGAAGTATGAGAGTAAGGATCCTGCATTCCTCATGCTTTTGGAGGAAAAGATGATGGCGCTGAAAATGCAGGGTGGTGAAGGGATGGAGGCATACCTGGACAGGGCAAAGGAGCTGGCGAAGCAGCTGAAAGCGGCCGCCAACCCTGTGGAAGAGACGCGTGTTGGAAATGGAGGAGAGAGGGAGCCTTGGAGCAGCCAGCATGTGTGATTGGAAGGGCATCACTTGTGCTGAAGAATGGTTGTTCAATCACTCAAAATGATGGAGTACATATAGAGCTAGAGCTTGGGCAAGTCAGCCCTCTCACAAGCCACACCACTTAGCCATGGAGGCTAAGGCTCACACACTAGAATCCATAATCTCACACAAGGGAGGAAATCAGCCTAGCAATCAGGCTGACCACTCACACACAACCTAGAGAGCTAGAGAATGCTCTCATGGCACACTCCTAGTGGTCACATAACTTACAAACCCATGGAGAATCGCCATGTCTCCATGGCTAGCACACAAGGATTTCACCTCACCTAAAAAGTAAGGAGAGGTACCTTTATCCTAGTCAGCACACTCTGACAAGGCAATCCTAAGACCAAGGACTTTTTTGGATATTTCTCCCATCAGGTCTTGACCCTGGACCTCTTGCCTTTTTCTTTTCTCAGGCTAAGGCATGGAGCCATCACCCATGCCCACCCAGACATCGACGGTCCATGACCCCCGAAACTTCGAAAATTCATATCTCCCAATCCGACNGTTGGATCGGCCTCAAACTTGGACCGTAGACATTTTGCCACATGATCTTTCCAATGGTGAAGTCGGATTGGCGATCGGAGCAGGCATCTGGTACTTTCCTGGAACTTGCTCCTGTGGACCTGAAATTGAGCCGGATTGCTCCCTTTCCAACAACGCGCTTCATCCTCCTCTTGCTGAGGGGACTCCCAACCAGGTACGTCACGGTGCGAGAGACGCTGAAGTGCCAGCTAACTCTCGACCTCGACTTCATCTGCACACACCTGGTGCAGGTGGAACTGCGTCGCAATGCCGCAAAACGGAATGGCGGCAACAGCAGCAGTGAAGCAGCACATGGCGAATCCCAGACCTGAGCACCAGAAGGCAGTGAAGCGGATCTTCCGTTACCTTGGTGGAATCATCAATGTCGGCATCTCCTACAACGGCAACGACAACGACAACATCATCATCGGCTACACAGATGCAGATTGGGCTTCAAATCTTGGGACCCGCAAGTCCATCTCTGGACATGTGTTTCTCATGAATGGAGGTGCCATCAGCTGGTGGAGCAAGCAACAGGTGGTTGTGGCCACCTCGAGCACAGAAGCTGAGTACGTCTCTCTCAGCTTTGGAGCCAAGGAAGCAGTTTGGCTCCAGCGTCTCATGGCGGAGATGAGTGGGAGAGTAGCAGTTCCAGTTCCTGTGCGCGTCGACAACCAGAGCGGAATCGCACTCGCCAAGAATCCTGAGCACCATGCACGCACCAAGCACATTGACATCGCATATCACTTCATCAGGCACGTGGTGCATGAGGGTGCTATCAAGCTGGAGTTTATTCCAACCAGCAGGCAGGTCGCTGATTTCTACACCAAGTCAGTGACCCGTGAGAAGCAGCAGTTCTGCATGAAGGCATGTGGACTCAGCCCACTCTGACTGCGCCAAAATGGGAGATTGTTGGGAAAGGAGCCGTCCGGCTCAGTTTCAGGTCCACAGGAGCAAGTTCCAGGAGACTTCCAGATGCCTGCTCTGATCATCGATCCGTCTCCACCGGCCAAGTTTCAGGCCGATCCAACGGTCGGATTGGGAGATATGAATTTTCGAAGTTTCAGGGGTCATGGACCGCCGATGTCTGGGTGGCCATGGGCGATGGCTCCATGCCTTAGCCTGAGAAAAGAAAAAAAGGCAAGAGGTCCAAGGTCAAGACCTGATGGGAGAAATATCCAAAAAGGTCCTTGGTCTTAGGATTGCCTTGTCAGAGTATACTGACTAGGATAACGGTACCTCTCCTTGCTTTTTAGGTGAGGTGAGATCCTTGTGTGCTAGCCATGGACACATGGCGATTCTCCATGGATTTATGGGTGATGTGACCACTAGGAGTGTGCCATGAGAGCATTCTCTATTTCTCTAGGTCGTGTATGACTGGTCAACCTGATTGTTGGGCTGATTTCCTCCCTAGTGTGAGATTATGGACTCTAGTGTGTGAGCCTTAGCCTCCATGGCTAAGTGGTGTGGCTTGTGAGAGGGCTGACTTGCCTAAGCTCTAGCTCTATATGTACTCCATCATTTTGAGTGATTCAACAACCATTCTTTAGCACAACTGATGTCCTTTCAGTCCCACATGCTCGTTGCTCCAAGACTCCCTCTCACCTCCAGATCCAACAGGTGTAGGGTGGTATAGGGTAGTGTAGGATGATGTAGGGTTGTGTACGATGGTACAGGATGGTGCAAGATTGTACGAGGTTGTGCATGGTGGTGTAGGGTGAGGGAGGATGGTGTAGGATGGTGGAGGTGGTATAGGGTGGTACAAGTAGGCGTATGGTGGTGAACGCTGGTAGGTCGTGTACGGTGATGCAGGATGGTGCACTATGGTGTAGGTATAGGATGGTGCAAGTGGAGGATGAACAGGATGGCGCAGGATGGTGCAGGATGGTACAGGATGGTACTGTTGTAGAATGATACAGGTGGTATAGGATGGTGTAAGATGGTGTAAGATGGTGCATGGTAGTGCAGGATGGTACACGATGGTGCAGGGTGGTGCAGGATGGTACACGATGGTGTAGGTCGAGCAGAGTAGTACAGGATAGAGGAGGATGGTGCAGGATGGTTCAGGATGGTACAAGGTGGTATAGGATGGTGTGGGATGGTACAGAATGATACTGGATGATGCTTGGTGGAGTAGGTACATGGTGATCCAAGATGGTGTAAGGTAGTACAAGATGGTACGTAATGGTCAAGATGGTGCACAATGATATACCGTAGTATTCTCCATATTCACCTATTTCAAGATTGTAATTCAATTCCTGAATAAGTCAAAGAGAGTTTGAACCCTTTTTGTTTGATGTGTATTTTAATCAAAGTTGTATGTTTTGTTCTTGTGTTTTTATTGGTGGAATAAAGATGTTCAAACGCCAAAGTACGTGTTGAAAGCAAATATCCTAGGTTGGTCTGACGTGGTACAAACTTGCTCTCTCTCCTGTGCCACACCCGTGCGGCTAAAAACTGTCACTCCGTACTTGGCCACAGTCTAGAGTAAACGGCGCTGACAGGCAAACCGCCGACCGCCCTTGGTATTTCGACCAAGGTAAAAATCACCTACAAAGTGGTGTTTCCACAGTGAAAGGTTCACTTAGCTTGTCCCAATCGTGGCCGGAGAGAGTTCCAAACTCTCACCCAATTGGCAATGCTACACACCAAAGTGTGCACTTGCACTTGTTCTTTACCCTCTTTCTTGGTGGCCAACAAGGGATTAGTTTTCCCCCAAGTCTCAAGATTAAGAGATGATATATTATCACATGCAAATGACAGGCCTTATACAGTCTCTGGTCAATGCTCCCAGTGGCTCCTTGGAGGGGCCTCCCCTCAAGGCCACCCTAGACAGTGTCATCAGCTTTGATAACATGGCACCCTCTGTGACCGCCAAGTGGCGCTTGATCCACCTTGGACCTTAGAAGCTTCTAGGAAGCTTCCTTGGCCCTTTTTAGTCACAAAGAAAATTTGGTCTTGGTGGGATTTGACCCTGGACCTCTCGCTTGCGAGACGGCGCCTTCACCCACTAGGCTGTAGGAAGTTGTCCTAAGGAGCATGCACCAGGTAGACTACTAAGAGTAGACCAAGGGGATTTGCTCCACAAGGATGAGCAGTGCATGCCTTGTCTCTCTTAGCCTCTCTTCGTGTCACTGGGGGACTTGCGCTACAAGCGCAGTGCATATCCAGTCTAAATCTTCTGCTGATTGGACCAGGGGCATACATAGAACATAACAAAAACACTCCCTGGTGAAATGTCACTCATGACATTCTTATATCCAATGTCGACATCAAAGCCATTCCTCCGTGCTTGTCTTTTTTGTTATAAACAGCATATAAGACCCTGCCATTTGTAAATTACTTAGGCATTTCAATCTAACCCAGGCTAATTTCATTAGGTACTGAATGACAAATATGGAAAATACTACGGTAGGATGGGATAGGGTGGTACATGATGGTGTAGGTGGAACAGGATGGTACAGGATGGTATAGGATGATACAGGATGGTACATGCTAGTCCAAACTGGTGGAGGATGATACAGGGTGGTACAAGGTGGTACAAGGTGGAGTAGGATGGTAAAGGATGGTACAGGGTAGTCCAGGATGCTGTATAATGGTGTAAGATGGTGTAGGGTGGTGCAAGGTGGTGCAAGATGGCATAGGATAGTGTAGGATGGTACAAGACGATACACGGTTGTGCAGTGTGGTGCAGGTACAGGATGATGCTGTGTGATAGACTGGTGTAGGATGGTAGAAGATGGTGCAGGATGGTACAGGGTGGTACAGGATGGTACAGGATGGTACAAGATGGTCCAGGATGGTATAGGATGATGCATCGTGGTATATAGTGGTGCATGATGGTGCATAGTGTAATAGGGTAGTATAGGATGGTAGAAGATGGTGCTGGTGTAGGATGGTCTAGGATGGTATTGGGTGGTACAGGATGGTGCGAGGAGGTGTACGTGTAGTGTGGTGTAAGTGTAGGATAGTAGCGGATGGAATACAATGGTGTAAGGTATAGGATGCTATAGGGTGGCATAGGATGGTACAAGGTTGTACTAGGTTGTGCAAAATGGTGCAGGATATTGTACAATGGTGAACATGTAGGATTGCATAGGTATAGGATGGTACATAATGGTACACAGTGGTGTAGGATGGTGGAGGTGGTATAAGATGCTATAGGGGTATGTAGGATTGTATAGGGTGGTGTAGGATGGTGTAGGGTGGTGTAGGATGGTGTAGGATGGTGTAGTGAGATATAGGATAGTACATGATGATTCAGGGTGGTCGAGGATAGTGTAGGGTGGTGTAGGATTGTGTAAGGTAGTCAAGGGTGGTATACGATGGTGTAGGGTGTTAAAGGATGCTACAGGATGATGCAGGATGATGTAGGATGATGTTGGATGGTACAGGTGCAGAGTGGTATAGGTGGAAGATGGTGCACGTGCACGATGGTGCAGGATGGTGCAGGATGGTGTAGGTGTAGGATGGTGTAGGTGTGAGGTGGTGTAGGATGGCGTAGGATGCTGCAGGGCTGTGTAGGATGGTGCAGGATGGTATAGGATGGTACAGGATGATACATAATGGTACAGGATAGTGTAAGGTGGTACAAGATGGTGTAGGATGGTGTAGGATGGTATACGTGTTGTAGGGTAATACAGAATGGTGTAGGATGGTGTAAGGTAATACTAGATGGTCTATGGTGGTACAGGATGGTACGGGATGGTGTAGGTTGGTGCAGGCTAGTGAAGGAGATGGTACAAGGTGGTATAGGGTGGTGTAGGGTATGATAGGGTAGTCCATGGGTGGTACAAGATTATAGAATGTGGTGCAGGATAGTACAAGATGATGTAGGATGGTCAAGTGTGGTGCACGATGTTATAGGATGGTGTAGGTGCAGGTAGGTGCATGTACAGGATGGTATAGGATGATGCATGATGATACAGGTGTAGGGTGGTATACGTACACGATGGTGTACGATGGTGCAAGATGGCGTAGGGAGGTATAGGTGGAGGATGGTACTTGGTGGTACATGGTGGTTTAGGGTGGTACAGTGTGGTACAGGGTGGTATAGGATGATGTACGATATTACAGGATAGTATAGGTTTGTATAAGGTGGTGCAGAATGATGTAGGATGGTACAGGATATATAGGTGTAGGTGGTGTAGGTGGAGTATAGTGCAGGATGGTACAAGGTAGTGGAAGGTGGTGCATGGTTGTATACGATGGTGTAGGATGGTGCACTTGTAGGATGGTGAAGGATAATAAAGGGTTGTGTCGGATTGACAATCAAAGCAAGCATCTGGTAGTTTTTTGGAACTTGTTCTAGTGGACCTGAAACGTTGCCGGATGGTCTGATTCCAAATATCAGGATGGTGTAGGTTAGTCCATAATGGTGCACGGTGGTGTGAGATGGTGCAGGGTGGTTTAGAGTAATATAGGATCATGCAGGGTCGTTTAGGGTGGTGCATGATATTGCATGTACAAGGTAATACAGAGTGGTGGTGCTGGTGCACAGTGGTGAAGTTACACAGTGGTACAAGGACAAGCTGATATAGGGTGGCGTACAGTGGTGTACGATAGTACAGGAAGGTGTAGGGTGGTGCCGGGAGGTCCAGGATGGTGGATTGTAGAGGGTGGTGTAAGATGGTGCAAGGTGGTCTAGGGTGGTGTAGGATGGTGTAGGATGGTTAAGGATGGTGTACGGTGGTACAATGTGGCGTAGGATGGTACAAGGTGGTAAGGGTTGTTCATGGATGAAGCACGGTTATATAGGATGGTGAAGGGTGGTACAAGATGGTGAGGGATGGTACAGTGTGGTACACGGTGGTGTAATACCAGTACAAGTTGGCGTAAGATGGTGTAGGATGGTACACGATGGTGCAAGATGGTAGACGGTGGTGTAGGATAGTGTAGGATGGTGCATGATGATGTAGGATGATGGAGGTAGTATAAGATGGTGTAGGATAGTACAGTATGGTATAGGGTGTTGTAGGATGGTGTACGATGGTACTAGATGGTATAGGTGTAGGATGCTGTAAGATGGTGTAGTATGGTACAAGATGGTATAGAACGGTGTAAGTACAAGGTGGTGCAGGTGCAGGATGGTGCAGGCACAGGATGGTGCAGGATGGTGTACAATAGTGAAGGATGGTGCATGGTATAGGATCGTGTAGGTAGGTGTAGGATTGTACAAGGTGGTGGAGGGTAGTCCAAGATGGTGCGGGATGGTACAGGATGGTGCAGGATAGTGCAGTGTAGTACATGGTGGTCCAGGATGGTACAGGGTGGTGAAGGATTATAGAGAGTGGTGTAGGATGGTACAAAGTGGTACAAGGTAGTGCAGGATACTTGAGGGTGGTATAGGATGGTGTAGGATGGAGCAGGTGTAGGATGGTATAGATATATGGTGGTATAGGATGGTACAAGGTGGTTTAGAGATAGAATGATTCAAGTACAAGATGGTACAGGATGGTGGAGGATGGTACAGGAGGGCATAAAGTGGTATAGGATGGTATACGGTGGTACAGGATGGTACAGGATAGTACAAGATGGTGCAGGATATTGCAAGGTGGTGCACAATAGTGCAAGGTAGTACAGTATGGTATAGGATGGTCAAGGATGGTATAGGGTAGTGTGGGGTGGTACGGGCTGGTACAGGAGGGTGCACGATGATAAGGTTATTATAGGATGGTACAAGTGTAGGATGGTATACGGTGGTGTAGGATGCTATACGGTGGTGTAGGATGGTACAAGATGGTACAACATGGTACAGGATGGTACAGGTGTAGGGTGATGTAGGATGGTATAGGATGGTGTAGGGTGTTACTGAGTGGTGTAGGATGGTACAGGATGACACATGATAGTACAAGATAGTGTAGGATGGTACAAGATGGTGCAGGTGGATATAGGATGGTACAAGATAATGGAATGGTGCAAGATGGTGTGAGATAGTATTGGGTGGTACAGGGTGATGTAGGATGGTGTAGTGTGGTACCGATGTGGTACAAGTTGGTACAGGATAGTGTAGGATGGTTCAGGTTGGTACAGGATGGTGCAGTATGATGCAAGCTTATGAACGGTGGTACAGGGTGGTGTAGGATGGTACAGGATGATGTAGGTTGGTACTAGGTAGCGGAAGGTGGTGGAGGATGCTGCGTAGTGGTGAAGGATGATGGAGGGTGGTGCATGATGGTGGAGGATAGTATAAAAAGGAGTAAAATAAGGAGGTGTACCACAGCTGAGAGGCTGATAATATGAGACAACTACAAACTAGGATAGAGCAAAAGGACCTGTGCCATAGCTCAAAGGCGGATAGTAGGAGAGGGTTAACCATAGAATGACTAGGTTAAAATGAACGTGGAGATACATAAGGCTTAAGTACTAGCCTAGAGATACCCTACTTCTACTGCTACTTTCTTAGGGTGGTTTGTAGGAGCGGCATCGCGATAGGTAAATTGTTGCTATTGCTGTTGTAGTTGCATAATTCGCACCCTACTACCGCTTGCTTTTAGTACTGTGAACCGATAGGGTTTGTGTTGACTATTTAGTAGTGGGTCCCGCTAGTCCCATAGAAGCCTTCACTTTGGAGGCAATCTGTCCGTCGATAACATTATTTGGTGTAATAAAAGGAGTATGGAGATTGGGTGAGAATAAAACTGATATATCATGTATGTATCTTGTGAGACTTGTATATAATTTCTAACAGTATAGGATAGTACAGAATGGTGACGGGTGATGCAGGATGGTAGAGGATGGTATAGAGTGATATAGGATGATATGGGATGGTGCAGAATGATCCATGGTGGTCTAGGATTATGGAGGGTGGTTCAAGGTAGTGTAGGATGGTGCAAGATGGTACAGGATAGTACAGGATGGTATAGGATAATGTAGGATGGTGAAGGATGGTACAGGGTTGTACAAGGATATACAGGGTGGTTTAGGATGGAGCAGGGTGGTAGAGAATAGTACAAGATGATGTAGGGTGGTACAAGGAGGTACAGGATGGTGAACACTGGTACAAGGTCGTTTATGGTGGTGCAAGATGGTATGATGTGGTGTAGGTGCAGGATGATACAGGTAGAGGATGGAGTAAGATGGTGTAGGATGATGCAGGTTTGTATGGAATATTGTAGGATGGTATAGATTGGTATTGTTACAGGATGGTACAGGTGGTATAGGCTGATGCAAGATGATGTATAGTGGTGTATGTCAGGAAAAGGTGAGCATTGACAGAAGCAAAAAGAGTCATAAAGACATTATGGCAAAGTGAGTGGAAGCATTGGAGAATGTGCAGTCTGGTGACGTCACAGGTATGAGACTGTAGATGTGAATGGGAGTGTTGTGAATGAGCAACCGAGGAGCGCAAACAATAAGGAGTTGCTAAGAGTACAAAGATATCCGTCAAATGGTGGGCGTAGTACTTGGGATGCTAGCGCGTTGAGTTTGGACGGGATGAAGTCTTCGCCACTGAGGCACAAAGCGGCAGCTGCAGCACTTGGAAACAGGTTTCTCTGGGTACTGAGATGATGAGCAAAGAGAGAGGATATGCTTGAGGTACGGCTGAGATTACACGGATGCAATGATGTTGCTTGGAGGTTAAATGGCATGTAAAGGGAATTACTCAGAGGGACCTGACCAAGAGCGAAGGCCTGAGGGTGATAGAGACGGTGAAGGCAGACAACTGACTGATAGAATAAATGATAAGAAGGCAAAGGACAAGGTAACTAGTCCTAGTCCTAAGTACCTACGGTGGCGAGTATGCCTACTTAAGGTGGTCAATGAGAGGCATGTAGCCTCATCCACCACTCTGTAGGTTCTACGCGGTGTGGAGCCACTTTACGGCTCCGTACAATGTGAGTGTAGCAGTCTTGGTCGGTCCTCATCCAGTGGTCTTGAGTGTGGTGCAGTCGCCGCCAGGTTCGCTTGGATGGACGTGATATTGGTGTCGGGTAGCGTGGTCTGAGTCGTGCATGTCATCAACCGTTAGCTCATGGACGTCTGTTTTTGTGCCGTCGTTGTGTTTTCCAGTGCCCTTGAACAGTTGACGTGCTTAGCCGTTCGATATATTCTTTGTAGTTCTCGGAGTTGAACCAGGCCTTCCAACGGTATTTTTCTAATGACTGCCTCCGCAGGTTGCTGACTCCAGGTAGGGGTATTTCCTGAATTCTTGCGATCCTTGGGGCAGTCTTCTAATCAGTGCTAAAAACCCTGACAACCCCCTTCAATGTCACAAGACTGCTCCGAGTTTCATGAGTATCTGGTGGACAGAGCTGTTGAGGAGGTATAGTGCGGTCTGTACAAGGGAGGCTGTGCAAGGAGTCGCCGATCCTGACAGGGTCAACACCAGAAGATTGATGGTTGGAAGCCTCCTGTTTGTACTGGTCCTCAGGCAAGCTCCTGGCAGGGAGCTGCAGCTCTTCACATGCTGTTGTGGTCATGCTGGATGTCGCAGATGTGGAGCGAAGTGGAGTTGGAAGTAAAAAAAGCTCGGTGTTGGAAAACGAGCCATCCGGTTCAATTTCAGGTCCACAGGAGCAAGTTCATGGAAACTTCCAGATTCATGCTCCGATTGTCGATCCACCTTTACCATTGGAAAGATCAGGTGGCCAATGATTTACAGTCCAAGTTTCAGGCCGATCCAACACTCGGATTAGGAGATATGAATTTTCAAAGTTTTAGGGGTCATGGACCGCCGATGTCTGGGTGGCCATGGGTGATGGCTCCATGTCTTAGCCTGAGAAAAGAAGAAGGAAAGAGGTCCAGGGTCAAGACCTGATGGGAGAAATATCCAAAAAGGTCCTTCGTCTTAGGATTGCCTTGTCAGAGTGTGCTGACTAGGATAAAGGTACCTCTCCTTACTTTTTAGGTGAGGTGAGATCCTTGTGTACTAGCCATGGACACATGGCGATTCTCCATGAGTTTATGGGTGATGTGACCACTCGGAGTATGCCATGAGAGTATTCTTTAGCTCTGTGGGTCCTGTGTGACTGGTCAGCCTGATTGCTAGGCTGATTTCCTCCCTTGTGTGAGATTGTGGACTCTAGTGTGTGAGCCTTAGCCTCCATGGCTAAGTGGTGTGGCTTGTGAGAGGGCTGACTTGCCCAAGCTCTAGCTCTATATGTACTCCATCATTTTGAGTGATTTAAAAACCATTCTTTAGAACAACTGCTGTCCTTTCAGTCCCACATACTCGCTGCTCCAAGGCTCCCTCTCTCCTCCAGATCCAACATTTGGTATCAGAGCCAGATTCTGCCAGATTCAGCCAGCACAGGCCGTCACTTTGAGAGTAACGTAGTAGGATCAAACCTTAACCAAATTTTACGATCAACAACTTGATCCTTAAGTTTGTGAGGCAAGCTTTTCAACGAGCCCAAGATCGCAAAGATCCAACTTTTGGATTGAGAGTTATGCTCAAAACGAGGTCGGCCAGGGCTATACTCTTCTCTATGAGTAAGAATGTCGCCTTGTGATGACCGTAACTCTCTCGTTTCTTTGTCAAATTTACAAAGTGACCGTAACTCTTGTTTCTTCCTATGCTTTCTATTCGTGCAAAATATTTGCATTCCATCGATTCGTTTGGGAGAAATACCGTTTACAAGCTGGCTGGTCTGAGTTAGAGTAGGAGGACAAGTATACCCTGTTTTTAAGAGGGCATATCTTTCAAAATCCCCTATTAATGACCCTGTTTTATGGGTCTATCTGAAAGTTTTTGAGCTGAAGTTTCCAGTGGCGGGCTGTATTTTTCCAAATTCTCAGTTTGGTGGCATCTACTGTCCATTTTCTGTCAGCCCGATTTCTGGCAAAAAGAGCAACAGAAGCAGAGGTAGCGCCGCCATCCAAGGGCAGCACTGAGTATCACCAAGGCTCAGAATGGTAGGAGCTAGCGTTCTGACAGCAGCCCAGTCTTTGGAGAGGCAGGAGGGATGCGCCAACTTCACGTTTTGGAAGATCCGTACCCGCCTCCTTTTGGAGGAGAGGGAATTGTGGGACGTGGTGAACGGCGACGAGCCGGCTCTAGTTCCACAGGCAAAAGGCATCACCGCAATGCAGGTGGTGGCAACAAAGACGCCGCAAAAGGGTGTAGCTGATGCGGGTTCTTCTGTAGCTGTACCAGTGGCGTAGTAGGAGTGGAACAAGAAGGACAGGCAGGCCTACAGGTTGTTTGTCAACACCATCTCCAACCTGTATCTTCGGTACGTGAGTGACAAGGCTACTGCAAAGGAGGGGTGGGACA